>WNNJ02001611.1:0-156841 GCA_012934845.2 Pomphorhynchus laevis | reverse complement strand
TGAAAGTCGTGAATCGAAGTCCAGTCTATCAAGCAACACCATTATTATAAATGCCGTATTTCGAAAGAAATCCTGGACCGTTGTCTACTCAGCACATTCGTGCTTTACTATTATACCTGCCGTATCCATTTAGGATCCAACGAGTGCAGCGACAATTCAGCAACAACCTCTGCCTAGTGTTTAAGGATGGTCCGCACAGCAATTCGATCTGGTTAAGAGCGAAAGCCTCAGACAATTAAGCAAAGTGTCGGAAACGCCTTTATTCACAATGTCACACAGGCAACCGAAACGACCAGTGTGTACCTCATTCTACTGATGAGTGTTGCCGGGTACTCATCATTTCGATGCTGAAGTGGTCGTCTAGAAGTGACATGGTGACTGAAAGTCGTGAATCGAAGTCCAGTCTATCAAGCAACACCATTATTATAAACGCCGTATTTCGAAAGAAATCCTGGACCGTTGTCTACTCAGCACATTCGTGCTTTACTATTATACCTGCCGTATCCATTTAGGATCCAACGAGTGCAGCGACAATTCAGCAACAACCTCTGCCTAGTGTTTAAGGATGGTCCGCACAGCAATTCGATCTGGTTAAGAGCGAAAGCCTCAGACAATTAAGCAAAGTGTCGGAAACGCCTTTATTCACAATGTCACACAGGCAACCGAAACGACCAGTGTGTACCTCATTCTACTGATGAGTGTTGCCGGGTACTCATCATTTCGATGCTGAAGTGGTCGTCTAGAAGTGACATGGTGACTGAAAGTCGTGAATCGAAGTCCAGTCTATCAAGCAACACCATTATTATAAACGCCGTATTTCGAAAGAAATCCTGGACCGTTGTCTACTCAGCACATTCGTGCTTTACTATTATACCTGCCGTATCCATTTAGGATCCAACGAGTGCAGCGACAATTCAGCAACAACCTCTGCCTAGTGTTTAAGGATGGTCCGCACAGCAATTCGATCTGGTTAAGAGCGAAAGCCTCAGACAATTAAGCAAAGTGTCGGAAACGCCTTTATTCACAATGTCACACAGGCAACCGAAACGACCAGTGTGTACCTCATTCTACTGATGAGTGTTGCCGGGTACTCATCATTTCGATGCTGAAGTGGTCGTCTAGAAGTGACATGGTGACTGAAAGTCGTGAATCGAAGTCCAGTCTATCAAGCAACACCATTATTATAAATGCCGTATTTCGAAAGAAATCCTGGACCGTTGTCTACTCAGCACATTCGTGCATTACTATTATACCTGCCGTATCCATTTAGGATCCAACGAGTGCAGCGACAATTCAGCAACAACCTCTGCCTAGTGTTTAAGGATGGTCCGCACAGCAATTCGATCTGGTTAAGAGCGAAAGCCTCAGACAATTAAGCAAAGTGTCGGAAACGCCTTTATTCACAATGTCACACAGGCAACCGAAACGACCAGTGTGTACCTCATTCTACTGATGAGTGTTGCCGGGTACTCATCATTTCGATGCTGAAGTGGTCGTCTAGAAGTGACATGGTGACTGAAAGTCGTGAATCGAAGTCCAGTCTATCAAGCAACACCATTATTATAAATGCCGTATTTCGAAAGAAATCCTGGACCGTTGTCTACTCAGCACATTCGTGCATTACTATTATACCTGCCGTATCCATTTAGGATCCAACGAGTGCAGCGACAATTCAGCAACAACCTCTGCCTAGTGTTTAAGGATGGTCCGCACAGCAATTCGATCTGGTTAAGAGCGAAAGCCTCAGACAATTAAGCAAAGTGTCGGAAACGCCTTTATTCACAATGTCACACAGGCAACCGAAACGACCAGTGTGTACCTCATTCTACTGATGAGTGTTGCCGGGTACTCATCATTTCGATGCTGAAGTGGTCGTCTAGAAGTGACATGGTGACTGAAAGTCGTGAATCGAAGTCCAGTCTATCAAGCAACACCATTATTATAAATGCCGTATTTCGAAAGAAATCCTGGACCGTTGTCTACTCAGCACATTCGTGCATTACTATTATATATATATATATATATATATATATATATATATATATATATATATATATATATCATGTTCCAATTGGAAGTGATAGCATCTCACGACTGTAATATAAATCTAAATTATATAAAGATATGAAATATATGTTTGAAATATTGATGATATTTGTGTAAAATCTTTAAAGAACGAAGAATAGTATTTTGAAAACGAAGAATAGTATTTTGAAAATAGTATTTTGAGAACGAAGAATAGTATATAAAGGTTGAATAGTAATTCAACCTTTATAGGGTATAAAGGTTGAATTAGATAATAAAACTATACCTATATTATATTGGAATCCAAAATTACATAAAAATCCAATAAAACCTAGGTTCATATGTAGTGCGTTTAAATGTACATTAAAACCACTTTCTGTCTATATGAATAAAATACTTAAAGTAATTAAAGCACATTTTAAAAAATATTGCAAGGTAATCGAAATTAATACTTGTATAAAACACTATTTCAGTATTAATTCTACAAAAGAATTTTTAGAACAGACAAAAGGAATAAATTTTCAAAATATAAATACATACGATTTTAGTACGCTTTATACAAATCTAGATTTAATAGATATTAAAGAAGCGTTAGTAAAATTAATTAACCTTATATTCGGAAAAAGATATACATATATATGTTATAATAATTATAACGCCTATCTAACAAAAATTAAGCCATCAAATAAATATAAATATATGGATAAAATTGAATTAATAGAATCCTTAAATATTTTGATAAATCAAAATTATTTAAAAGTAGGGACATCTATATTTAGACAAGTAAAAGGTGTTCCAATGGGTGGTAATAGTAGCCCAATTATAGCTGACTTGTTTTTAAGCTTTATAGAATATGAATTTGTTCATAACTGTGTAAAAACTAAATCTAAACAATATAAATATATGAAATATATGTTTCGATACATTGATGATATATGTGTATTTAATTCTAATAATTTTTATTCAATTAGTGAGCACATTTATCCAGAAAGCCTTATTCTTAACAAAACCAATATTAATGATAAAGAAGGTGTATATCTAGATATGAACATTAAATTAACATTAACTAAAACTACTATTAATTTATATCGTAAAGATGACATATTTAAATTTACAAGAAACATATTTTTGCATGAGCATTCATGCATACCATATAATATAAAATATAATACATTAAATAATGAAATTTTAAGAATTGCAACAATATGTAATGATATTGGCTTTCTTAAAAATCATTTAAATAATTTAATAGATACATATTTTAAACTAGGTTACTATAAAAATAACATCAAGCAGAAAATAGTAAAATATATAAATCAACACAATAATATAAAGAATAAATTTAAACTCTTAAGTGGCAAATTTTTATGGATGGATAATAAATAATATACTTTGTATTAGAATAAGATACTAGATAGTTATTTCAGAGGAAATACATCATTAGCATGTATTTGGCCCCGCTGCTATGTTGGGTAGAGGAGTTAGGGGCCGAAACCTGATAGCATAGCAGTTCCTCCTGATGACCTCTAATTCTTATTCTGATACAACGTCTGTTATTTATTAGTCAATTCATAAAAATGACGTTTATTTTAAATTTTATTTTTTATTTTATTTTTTCAACTTGATTTAAATTATAGAAAATCTAAAAACAATTTTTAATTTTATTATTTAATTATTAAATTTTGATTTAGCATTATTATGTTTTGTTTATTTTATAATTATATTAAATACGTAGACTCAGTTAGCTGATTTAATTTAGTTAATACAACAAAACGTTAATGTCCGATATTTCAATAGCTACTGCTATCATCGTCAGGAAACTACAAAAAAATACTAAAGTTGCCATTTATACAAATTACAATAAAACAGTCGGGAAAATCAAAAATGGAAATGAGTAAATTTAGCATGTCGGAGCGTTCAAAGAACCCAATGAAAACTAATTAGTAGAGATTTAGCTTCTCTTGAATATATTCCGGAGGGAGAACTCCCCCGGTACCAAAATTATCCAACCGGATGATTATCCAACTTTTGGTGCCTCTGGAAAGGCAGAACATGTTCAATGTTTTTATAAGAGGATTTGTCGATCGATTTAAAAAAAGGATATTGTTCAGTGCTATTAAATATTATGAATCTGAGATCAAAATCTCATTCTGCACTCTGATCTGGCAATGTCGTACGTCGACTACTTTAAAAAAATAGCATCCTGAACAAAGTATAATTGCTTCGAAACCAATCCTGGCAACAATACAGATAAATAATATGCCAACATTCATTTCAGAAGAAGATTTATCAGCCCTAGAAAGTGATTACAAAATATTTAACGTTCGCTTTATAAAAAGGATTAAAGGCTTCCCTATTCCCGTGGCGTTCTGCGATGCCCCGGTGGATGAAGCTCTAAAACTGTCGATTTCGACATGCAATCCTTTTATGGGGTATAATTTGAAATTTTTAATAATCGAAACCGACTCATTAACGTACCCTCACTGCAACAATTGTCATCAGTGGGGGCATTAGTCCACTGGCTGTTCTCTACCCCATAAGTGCGGCTTGTGTGGTACAACTGCTATACATCCTGAAAAGTGTGAAGGTAAGCCATTTTGCGCAAACAGCGGTGTTGAGCACCCCGCATGGTCAAAAAAGTGTAAAATCTTTAAGGCATGGCAAAAGAGACAGGAGTGTGACAGCAAAATTGACTAGCTTTGTGGAAGCTGTCTTGTCTAACAAGAAAGACGACAGGATGCTGGATACGGAAATTCTGAACTTCATGAAATGCAGCATCAGGCATCAATGATCCATCTTGAAAAATTGGTTTAAAAATTTGTGGAATCTTTCCGTTCTCCTCCTTTTGGGAAGACCAACAATATTAAGAATTCACACAAATCTAAGAAACGACACGGGTCAGCGCTGAGCATAGCCGCTCTGAAGCTTGCTCGGAAGGATTCGATCTGGGCTTTGGCTAACGAGGGAAATGGAGATATCGCCCGTGGGCAGCGACTTCATTTGTCGTGACAAGAAGCGGTAAAGGCGATCTTTCCGCCTTTTAGTTGCGACTAGGTGGAGGGCTTCTTACTTCGGTAACACTTACGCAATGGGAAGTAATCAAGGGCCTTTTTTACTAAATATCCTTCAGTGGAATTCGGGAGGTGTTTCCGCCCTTAGCCTTCTATCTGATAGAGATGCAGATGTTATAGTCCTTCAGGAGACGCGATCTATCCGTATCCGCCAAAATATTACTCGATTTATCCCTAAGCACATTTACACCCACTTTACTCCTTACATAAACCCCCTCACTCCTATTCATCTCAAGGTTTTTTAACCCTAGTGAAAAGCTCCTTAAGATCATCCCTCCTGTTAAACTACTCTTTTCCAGCCCTATCATGTTTAGCTATATCACTTTGTAAGAACGTTAAGCGTATTAGCATTGCCAATGTCTATATTCGGCCAGGAGAAATCCACAAAAACCGTGACCTCCTGGATCAAATATTGGTGAGCGGTTATGACATGTTACTTAATGACTTCAACGACAGAACTGGTCGTTGGATTAATGCACACTCCGCAGAGCAAGGATCGACTATCCTATTCCTAAACAACCTTCCCCCACCTTTCATTGCTCTACAATAAATTCTCTCCTCGACATATTACTGCTACATAAGATGTGATTGTGAAAACTTATTTGAACTGAGCAGTCGCTTCAACAACATACCATCTCTCATGACCTAATTCGCTGGCGGTTAGTAGACGATACCATGCTTAAAAGAAGGTTTCACTTTGATCCTATTAGAGTGGCCTTCTTTCAGACAGCTATCCAACTCTTTCCCAAAATTGGAATTGAGAGTTTGACCGAATTTAATTCCTACCTATCATCGCAAGCTACCGCGATCCTTTCGACTACCTATAAAGGTCGAATATACAATCCTACTCCAACAAAGCTCAAGGTCCTAGCTAAAATGTTACACCTTCCCAATCTCTCTGTTTCCGCCAGACAGATCCTCTCGAATGAATACTGGAGCTCTAGATATAGGCTCCAGCTGAGCAGGGGATAGGGCAAGCATTGCTCACCTAAACCCTTCTCAGGCTTACTCCTGGAAGATATTTAAGAAGGAGAAGTTTGTTTGCTGGAAGGATAGATCCTTGGTTTGGATTGGTTGCATAGGCCTCGACAAAGTTTTAGAGGAGTCACTTTCCTTACATAATTATGGAGCCACTCAATCTCCCCAACCAATCCCGACTTGGTGTGACTTAAGGAGTAGGGACTTATCTGTTACAGATATCCTTAACTCATGGGGACCACTCCCGGGCACCTCCAAATCCCACGCGCCACTCTCCACTCGTGTCTGTCAGCTTTTGACATACAGTCAGAGAAAGGATGTCGCCATCCGACATAGCGGACATCAACACCAGCCGTCGAGCTTTTTTTACCTAAAACGAGGTTAATCACTTGTCCTAAAGATCTGCGGCCCATCTCGATTTAAAACGCCCTCATATCCATCTACGAGAACGCGCTTGCGCGTAGAATCCGCGTTCATTTATGTAGGCGTAATTTGATCCCACCGAGCTTTTATGGGTTTGTCAAAGGGCGTTCGGTCCATACAGCAATTGGTGAAGTGCATCAGTTTTGTCTGTGGCTGTTTTTCTTGATTTTTCAGCTGCATTTGACCGGATCTCTATTCCCTTCGTTATCTCCTCTCTCAGGTCCATCGGGTTGCCTGCGAGAATTGTTAACAGGGTGGAGATATTGCTGGAGACAAAGACTAAGGTTTTTCAGGCTCCTCATCTCGAGATTACCAACCATAGTCCGCCTTGACTGGACTCTTAGGTGTGTGAGAAACCTCGAATGGTTCAGTCAGAGGGCGGCGCGCTGGTGCGGCATAGGCGCTCAGATCCCTCTGGACCTGAGGCCGTAAAGATAAGTTTAAGATTTTAAAATACACGTCGTGAATGGCTTATATTTAAAGTTGTCGTTGCATGTTTTTGTTTCTTAAAGTTTTTATCGGTAATATAGTCATTAATAAAACCCTTACTTACTTGCTTAATAAAACAGAAACAAACTTCAAAGAAAAACATTACAAACACACATTTACACACATTCTATACAAGGTTTTTTGTAAAAAAACAAACTTCAAAGAAGAAACATTACAAGCACACACTCACACACATTCTATACAAGGTTTCTTTAAAAACAAATTTCAAAGAAAAAGAACCGCAACCCAAGATTAAATGAAAAAAATATATTAAATAACTCAAAAGAAATAAAATAAAATTTTCAAAAATTATAATAATGAAATAAAATAAATATTACGTAAAATAGATACCAAAATACAAACAAATCAAACAAATATAATTAACCAAGTTCAATAAAGATTACAACTAATTAAAAACTAATAGAAAATTTTTCGTAATTTTTTGTAGTTTCCTGACGATGATAGCAGTAGCTATTGAAATATCGGACATTAACGTTTTGTTGTATTAAATAAAAATACTATTCTTCGTTCCATAAAGATTTTATTTATAAAATAAAGAAGAAACTGGATATTTTCAAAAATGATATATGTGTATTTAATTCTAGCAATTTTTATTCAATAAGCGAACAAATTTATCCTGGTAGGCTTATTATTAATAAAAATAAAACCAACAAGTAAATATAAATATATGGATGAAATTGAATTAATAGAATCCTTAAATATTTTGATAAATCAAAATTATTTAAAAGTAGGGACATCTATATTTAGACAAGTAAAAGGTGTTCCAATGTGAGGTAATAGTATCATAATTATAGCTGACTTGTTTTTAAGCTTTATAGAATATGAATTTGTTCATAACTGTGTAAAAACTAAATCTAAACAATATAAATATATGAAATATATGTTTCGATACATTGATGATATATGTGTATTTAATTCTAATAATTTTTATTCAATTAGTGAACAAATTTATCCAGAAAGCCTTATTCTTAACAAAACCAATATTAATGATAAAGAAGGTGTATATCTAGATATGAACATTAAATTAACATTAACTAAAACTACTATTAATTTATATCGTAAAGATGACATATTTAAATTTACAAGAAACATATTTTTGCATGAGCATTCATGCATACCATATAATATAAAATATAATACATTAAATATGAAATTTTAAGAATTGCAACAATTTGTAATGATATCATTTAAATAATTTAATAGATTCACATTATAAACTAGGTTACTATAAAATAATCATCAAATAGAAAATAGTAAAATATATAAAGCAACACAATAATATTAAAAAAGTTTATAATATACTTTATATTAGAATAGGATACTATATAATCAAATTTAATCATAGGAAATACGTCCTTAACAAGTATTTGGCCCCGCTACTATGTTTTTAACTTTTAAGCTCAAATTTTTTATGTATTGATTATATACTTTGTATTAGAATAAGCAAAGAATAATCTATACTTTGTATTTGAATAAGATACCAGATAATAAAATTTCCTAAGAGAATATACGTCATTAGCACTTGTTTGGCTCCGCTGCTATGTTGGATCGAGGAATAGCTGCCGAAATTTGATAACATAACAGTTCATCCCGATGACCTATAATCCTTATTCTGATACAACGTCTGTTATTTACTAGTCAATTCATGAAAATTGATTCTTTATTTTTTGGATAATAGAAAACTGTTAAACTGTTAAGCTGAATTTTTATGGATGGATAATAGAAAATATGCGTTGTATTAGTAAGATACACAAAATAATCAATTTTTCCAGAGGAAATACGTTATTAGCGCGTATTTGGCCCTGATTTTATGTTGAGTCGATAAATAGGGGTTGAAACCTGATAACATAGCAGCTATTTCTGATAAACTCTAATCATTATTCTTATTGTGTGTTATTTATTAGTCAATTCACATTAATTTATTTATTAATGATCTTTATTAATAAAGATCATTATAAATAAATGGAATGATATTGATACATTATAAATAAATGGAATGATAGTGAGAATGATATTTTATCATATCATATCATCACATATCATCACAGTGATTGGGATGATATGATATAATATAGAATATCATATCATATATGATATGATATTCTAAATATCTCTATAATATAGAGATATTTAGAATATCTCTATAGATGGGTAATATACTAAATATACTAATATACTAAATATACTATCAAAATATATATAATATATTTTGTGTTAGAACTAGATAATAATCCAGATGAAAATTACATATCCTCACTTATTGCATGAACTTTAGGTCATGATAAAAACTAGATCTAAAGTACATGAGATTGAAATGAGGGTCCTTCGTGGTGTGGCCGGCTTCAGCCTTAGATATAAAATTCGAACTTCGGTCATCTGCGAGAATATTTAGTAAAGTCGCTGCTCCTCAATGTCGAAGAAAATCAGCTGAGGTGTCTAGGCCATATTTTGAGGATGGCTAGGGTTCGTCTTCCAGGTAAAGTGTTTCAAATTTTACTTTCTAGACAGATACACCAAGACAGACATCGGTATGGGTCGAGAGATCAAACTCTCCATCTTAGCAAGGAACGCTCAGGGGTATCTAAAAGGCAAATTTGGTCGGCCACTCAGGTCCGTGATACTTAGTCATGTATCGTATGTGCACTGCCTCAACAATCCGATCTCCGGATCCGTGGAAACAATGAACAAATTCGGTTTATTTAAATTATTTATTTAATTTATTTAAATTTATTCAAATTCGGTTTATATAATGTTATGTAATAACACATTAAATAATGAAATTTTAAGAATTGCAACAATATGTAATGATATTGGCTTTCTTCAAAATCATTTAAATAATTTAATAGATACATATTTTAAACTAGGTTACTATAAAAATAACATCAAGCAGAAAATAGTAAAATATATAAATCAACACAATAATATAAAGAATAAATTTAAACTCTTAAGTGGCAAATTTTTATGGATGGATAATAAATAATATACTTTGTATTGGAATAAGATACTTGATAATCAAATTTAATAAGAGGAAATACGTCCTTAGCATGAATTTGCCCCGCTGTTTGTTGGGTCGATGAATAGGGGCGGAAATCTGATTTCCTCATGATCGCATATAATGATCATATAAGATGCTGAAATCTGATAGCATAGCAGTTCTTCCTGATGACATCTAATCCTTGTTCTTATACATCGTATGTTATTTAATAGTCAATTCATAAAATTGGTTTTTATTTTAAATTTTATCTCTTTAATTATGTAAAAATTTATAAAATTATTTATTATTTATAGTTTATAATTATTTTTTTATCGTTACTTTTGATGAAAGTATCGATAAACTATTACTATTACTATTTATTAAATGGTATGCATGAATGCTCATGCAAAAATATGCTTCTTGTAAATTTAAATATGCCATCTTCGATATAAATTAATAATAGTTTTAATTGATTATCATTACTTTTGATTTATACATAGGATAAAATAAACTTTGAAAGAACTCAGAGTGATTGACATAATATGTCAATGTATATTTAGAATATATTTATGAATGCATAGTAAATAATAATATTTCTGTGTTAGAATACGATAATAATCTAAATGATATTATCGCATTAGGAATAATACGTCCGTATCATGTAATGGACTTGGCTGCTATGCTGTGTCGAAAAACTGCTCTAAACCTTGATAGCATATCAGTTCATTTTGATACAATTCTAATACAATGATACTATTCAGTAATTAATTTATAAAATACTTGACTTATTTTTTTTTAATTTAAGATATTGTCATTTTAAAATTTATTTTTATTACAGAATATATTGCTTCAGTAAAGTACTCTGATTTATTATTGAACTTATCACTTACATAAATAAGATTCATAAAATTAATTTCAATCTTTAAATTTCAAATAATTTAAAATAATTTCGATAAATTTTATATTTTGTCCTAATTTCACATAATGATTTTAATCTAATGAAAGACGTCGTTAAATAAAAATCGTACCTTCGACTTTGGGGTTCATAACCATGTTTACCATTGGATTCATTATAGAACCTATCCATTTGTCAGATATACTGTATTTCTGGCCGTATCACGTTTTCCAAAATTATACCCTCGATTGTATCGTTCTAGTTGTTATAATTATTGCTAGTGTTTTCTTTTTCGATTAGCTTACCTGTGTACTGTTTCAAAATGCTTGCATTTTTTAAATTTTTAGCTGTAGAAACGTTTTACCAAGGTATATTTCTCTATCGCTATCTGTGTATAGTCTCCAATCCTACAGTTAATTGTTACTATTTCACTGAGCTTCTCTCTGATGTGTTTCTTCCAGGCTATTGTTTTATATTATAGGATTTTACGAGTGTAAGAACAAGTCAGCAATCATGTATGAAATGTAATACAAAGAGTGTGTTAAAACAGTTTGTTCCTCAATTTTGAAATGACGATGGTTATGTACATTTTAAAGCACAATTCATGCACACATATATAATGTCAAATATCATCACTTTCAGATATCAGAATACATTATAATTTAGCGTAGCATTGTATAATATACATGAGGTGCGTAACAACACATTTGTAATCTCACCTGTCTCTTTATAGTTCGAATAAAATAGTAGTTTTAAGATGCTCAGCATACAATTCGTACATTTGTATAAACGCAATTTGTACCCGATGTGTTCATTTTATGCACACATTTCATTTTTTCGGGAATCGTTTAACAAAAGAATTACTTAAATATTAGAAAATTCATTTCACGAGTTTAATATAAATTACAACTTAATAGTCGCTTGTTACGGAATATATTTACAAAGAAAAACAATAAATTAATGTAAATGAGCACAAAATATATATAATTTAAATATATTGCATTTTTTGAATAAACTTTGCCTAAAATATGAAATTTCCTGTTTCTTTATTAACTGCAATTTTATATTCAACAATATAAATTTATATATTTGATTTGCCTTTAGATTATATTATTATTTGAAGTTATGCATTAGCAATTAATTATCTAAAACCGACATACTTTATATATAATTTATTCAATTAAATTTACATTTCAACGATGCAATTTATATATTTGTATATGCGATTGAATTTTTAATTTAAATTTGTGAAAAATATACAATGACCGTAAAGTTCATTAATAAATGTATAGATAACATAAATATAGCTGGACTTCTAAATAATTCTAAAAGTAAAGAACTAATAGGATTAGATTTAAGGAAATATATTCCTAAAATAAGGTATAAGCTGTTACCGTCATTAGGACGAAAAATTTGTAATTATAATAAATAATTGAAATCTATATAATGTTGATATTAGAAACATCATAGAAACTGAATGTGATTGCAAAAGTCTTAATTTTGATAAAATAAATGAACATATATGTACCCATAATCTAGAATTAATTGAAAACAATGAATTAAAGGAAATGCTATTAAAAGGGTATAAATAGAAGTAAAATTTACAATTCGTTATATAATGACTTATATGCTTACTTTGATAAGTTGATTAATAGTGAAAGCTTAAATACATCAAAGATAAACATTTGGAAAACTTATATATTTGATAAAATGAGAGAGAAAATGAAAAAAAACAAAGAATTATAAAAGGAAAGATCAAATTAATAAAGATATGTATACAGAACATATATATTAACGCATAACTATATAATAACAACAATTGATAAAGCTAGTAATAACTTTATCTTCATATGCAAAAAGCTTTATTATGATTTACTGATGAAAGAAGTTAATTCTAATGATTTAAATGTAAATCCAACATATGAACGTAGTGAGTTAAGTTTAGAAACAGTTATTGCAAGTCATTGTTCTAAATTGGATAAAAAGGGTATAAAGGTTGAATCAGATAATAAAACTATACCTATATTATATTGGAATCCAAAATTACAAAAATCCAATAAAACCTAGGTTCATATGTAGTGCGTTTAAATGTACATTAAAACCACTTTCTGTTCTATATGAATAAAATACTTAAAGTAATTAAAGCACATTTTAAAAAATATTGCAAGGTAATCGAAATTAATACTGGTATAAAACACTATTTCAGTATTAATTCTACAACAGAATTTTTAGAACAGACAAAAGGAATAAATTTTCAAAATATAAATACATACGATTTTACTACGCTTTATACAAATCTAGATTTAGTAGATATTAAAGAAGCGTTTGTAAAATTAATTAATCTCATATTCGGAAAAATATAAATATATATGTTATAATAACTATAACGAATATCTAACAAAAACTAAACCATCAAATAAATATAAATATATGGATAAAATTGAATTAATATAATCATTCAATACTTTGATAAATAAATGAAGGTTTTCTTAATCTTCTTCTTTTTATTTAGCGTCTTGCCTGTGTAGGGACGGGTCCGCTGCTTTTGAGAGTTGCCTCCACTTGGTTTTTATCAAGGGCGTCTTTGGTTTTCAGTCTAACACTTATCAAATCATGACGTATGACGTCCATCCATCGCAGTTTCGGCCTTCCTATCGGACGCTTTCCATCCACTGTCACGGCGATGAGCTTATTGGATGGTTGGTGTTCGCTTGCGCGGATAACGTGGCCGTACCATTGTAGTACTTTAAAGAAAAGTACTACAATGGTACTACTATGGTACGTGGCCGTACCATAGATAAACTTTTCGCGAAGTTACTCTATTTTTGGCACTACGCTTAACTGGTTCCTTATTTCTTCGTTCCGATCATGATCCTTTTAGGTTTTTCCTGCTGTCCATCCAAGCATCTTTGTCTCTATTACGGCAACTTTGCGTTCTTCATATTTTAATATCGGCCAACATTCAGCACCGTAGAAGACCATGGGTCGTATTACAGTTTTGTAAATTTTCGACTTCAGTCGGTCTTTTATCTTTGGATCGCAGAGAATAACTGTAACTGACCTCCACTTCATCCAGGCTGCATTTACTCGTGAAGAGACCTCTGCGTGTAGGTTACCATCTGCGGCTATGGTAGAGCCAAGGTATTTAAACGTAGTTGTTTGGTTCAGTGTGTGCCCTCCAAACTGTAGTGGCTGATCATCATTCATATTTGTGGTCAAGTATTCCGTTTTACGCGCGTTCAGGCGTAGACCGAACTGCTTGAGTCGATTTCCCCAGCTGTTTATTTGTTGTTGGAAGTAATCTTTTTCTAGAGACGCAGGCATGACGTCATCAGCATATTGAATCGTCCACGGAAACTGTCTGTTTAGATTGTTTGATACGGCATCCATAACGAGGATGAATAGCGACGGAGACAGCGCAGACCCTTGATGAACTCCAACGGTGGTAGGGAAGTCATCTGTATGTCCCACTGTCGTACATATCTGGCTTGTTGATCCTTTGTATATTAGCTTGACCCACTCAACAATCTCTTTAGGGACTAAGTGGAATCTTAAAGCGTACCAAATAACTTCATGCAGGACCCGATCAAACGCCTTTTCAAGATTAAGGAACGCACAGCATATAGCTTTCCGTTTATCTCGATGTTTTTCAAGAAGGCGAAAGGCATGGATAGCATCGATGATGCCACAGTTCTTAACAAACCCACATTGGTTTGGGGATATCTTGACTATACTTCTTATCCTATCATTTATTACATGTTCCAAAATCTTGAGGGTGTGTTAAATGATACGAATCGGGCGGTAATTTGAACACTCGGCGGGATTTCCCTTCTGTTTCCATATAGGTACGGTTGTGCTCCGTCTTCAATCAAGAGGTATCTCCTTTTCTTAGATTATTTGATTGAAAACCTGCACCAACAACCTTGTTCAATCTTGTACACTTGATTTCCAGAATTCTGAAGCTACATCATCAGGGCCCGTAGCTTTTGCGTTTTTCATTTTATGTAGTGCACTTTCAATTTCAATAGCTGCTATAGGCATAACTGGGCCTTCGATCGGCGGAAGATGTGGGATGGGTGAGTGTTCGAATTCCTGGGTAGATATGTCATTGAAGTAAGTTCGCCATCGCTGTAATACCTGTGTCGTACGGGTAATCAAGGCACCGTTTCGATCGTTAATTCCATAAAACTTTTCTGTATACTGCGTTTTTGGGTATCTTGTTCGGGCGATTCTATAAATTTCGCGTTCTCCTTCACGTGTATCGAGTCTCTCATATAAACCATCGAACTTCTTTCTCTTGATCAAATTAATAAAGATATGTATACAGAACATATATATTAACGCATAACTATATAATAACAACAATTGATAAAGCTAGTAATAACTTTATCTTCATATGCAAAAAGCTTTATTATGATTTACTGATGAAAGAAGTTAATTCTAATGATTTAAATGTAAATCCAACATATGAACGTAGTGAGTTAAGTTTAGAAACAGTTATTGCAAGTCATTGTTCTAAATTGGATAAAAAGGGTATAAAGGTTGAATCAGATAATAAAACTATACCTATATTATATTGGAATCCAAAATTACATAAAAATCCAATAAAACCTAGGTTCATATGTAGTGCGTTTAAATGTACATTAAAACCACTTTCTGTCTATATGAATAAAATACTTAAAGTAATTAAAGCACATTTTAAAAAATATTGCAAGGTAATCGAAATTAATACTGGTATAAAACACTATTTCAGTATTAATTCTACAAAAGAATTTTTAGAACAGACAAAAGGAATAAATTTTCAAAATATAAATACATATGATTTTAGTACGCTTTATACAAATCTAGATTTAGTAGATATTAAAGAAGCGTTAGTAAAATTAATTAATCTTATATTCGGAAAAAGATATACATATATATGTTATAATAATTATAACGCCTATCTAACAAAAATTAAACCATCAAATAAATATAAATATATGGATAAAATTGAATTAATAGAATCCTTAAATATTTTGATAAATCAAAATTATTTAAAAGTAGGGACATCTACATTTAAACAAATAAAAGGTGTTTCAATGGGAGTTCACAGGAGCTCAATTATAGCTGACTTATTTTTAAGCTTTTTAGAATATGAATTTGTTCATAACTGTGTAAAAACTAAATCTAAATTATATAAATATATGAAATATATGTTTTGATACATTGATGATATATGTGTATTTAATTCTAATAATTTTTATTCAATTAGTTAACAAATTAATCCAGGTAGCATGATTTTTAATAAAACTAATATTTATGAAATAGAAAGTATATAAGTGAATATATAAGTATATATAGATGAATTATATAATTCACACAAATATAATGTGAAATAAATTTTGTAAGTTTTATTTAATATATAATTGATATAAAAATGCATGAGACGTACTAAACTCCTCTTTATATTTTGTATATATTCTTTTTATTTGTTTAAAATATTCTTATCTTGAATATACATACTGTGTATAATATTTATATAATTTAAAACAGGTATAGATCTAGACATGAATATTTAATTTACATCAATGAAAACTATTATTAATTTATATCTTAAAGATTACTTATTTAAATTGATTATAAATGTATTTGCATGAGCATTCATGCATACCATAACATGTAATGATATTGCCTCTTTCAAAATCATTTAAATAATTTAATAGTTACATATTTTAAACTAAGATACTATAAAACTACAACCAAACAGAAAAATATATTATATAAATCAACAAAATATTATTAGAAATAAATTTAAACTCTTTAGAAAAAATATTTTATGCATGGATAATAAATAATATACTTTGTATTAGAATAAGGTACTGGATGATCGAATTTTATCAGAGGAAATACGTTATTAGCATGTATTCCCCCTTATATGTTGGGTAGAGGAAAAGTGGTCGATACCTGATAACATCGCAGTTCTTCCTGATTACCTCCAATCGATATGCATCGTCTGTGATTTATTAGTAAATTCGTTCATTAAAATCAGCTTTTATTTTAAATTTAATTTTAAATTTTTACAATTTTATTTAAAATTTAATTTAAAATTTTTATTTTTAAACATTTAATAAATTATATAAAATATTATACAACCATTATTAATTATTTATAATTAGTTATTATTTTTAATAATTTATTATTTAATTATTTAATTTTTATTTAGCATTATTTTTTATTTATAAATAATATTAAATACGTAGAACGCTTAGTTGATCTGGTTTCTAGAACAGAAGTTTCGACGAAACTTGCTGCTATTACGCTTTTCTGCATAATTCTTGCTTACAGGTTTGACTATTTTCTTCAACATGTTCAAGAAATATTGATAATTTATGATCAGGCTACAAACAATTTGTGTTTAGAATATCATAAACTTCTAATAATAGACGCCTTGTCAATTAAAATGTACATATAAATTATTATGATAGCTTGATATGATCTTCCGTAATAGTTTGGCTGTTATATTTTGCATATTTCTAATATACGTAATATATTACGTATATTTGTTTATTAATATTTTTGAGTCGTTTAAGTGCTTTAAATGTTGTTTTTTTTTGTATCATTCAGTACAAAATTTTAATATTATTATTAAATATCTTAATCTGAGCGATTTATTTTACATCATTTGAAATTTTAAGGCTTTCACGTCTTCGCGCCTTTCGGCTGTACAAGTCCAAAGAACAAAATACAATGACTACACCAACATCAAAATGAAAGTGAATACAAAAAAAAAACAAAAAAAAATCAATTATGATAAAACATAGTTCCTTCATCTTAATTTGTAAATTTGTTCCAAGCTTATAGTTGCCAACTATATACACTGGAGAACGTGATTAAGATCCTGACACCTCTTTAAACAGAACTTGCATCTACAAGTTGAGCCCTATCATGCATCCCACCTTTTTCACAAAACTTACTATGGTATCCATTCGTTGATAAGCGTGCTATAAGATGGCGTTTCGAGAAGTTTGGCAATTTCCAGTCAGATTGCTTCATTGCTGTCATCTCGTAATATTCATCTGATATTCCCTGTATTTTATCACGCCATGTGCGGGTCTATGCCTGATAATTCGATGTATTCGCTAGCGAGGATCTTTCTTTTGATATCCACTAAATATCTTGATAATATCTTAATAATAAGATCTGACTGTCGATCTGACACTTCAATGTCAGATTGGCAGTATAGTTGAAATCGTAATTTATAGTTTCAATCAAAAAAAAACTTGAAACTTTAAATGCCTTTGCCATCAAATAAATTTTGAAATTATCTTTAACACTACGATACCAGAACAGTTTCTTTTAAGAATTGTAATTAGTTTACTTTGAAGTCAGAATGTTATGATTGTTTGCTAATCAGTACGCTAAGGTCGCTTCAAAAACATCAGGACATTGTGATGGTTTTAAAGAAGTCAGAAAGTTAAAATTATTAAATGTATATTTCGTCAAAAAAATTGTAAATTTAACTGATTGATGAAAGTTTCTTGTTATGCGGAAAGTATTTTTAAATTACATTTTGTCGAAATGTCGTTATTAAAGTATGGGTCATGCAATCCACTCAGTTATCAAAGATGTTTAACAAAATATAAATAGAATTAAAACTATACCTGCAAAATTGTAGAATATTTTCTCAGATACTTCATCCAAAAATCGGAATGAAAAAATTAATTTATATTCTGAATTCACTGAGTAAAATTTTAATAGAAGTGCTCCTCACACATTTAAAATAGGTAAACATGATATTGTTTTTACATTAAATCGCATATTGTTCGGTACTTTTACTTATAAACTATTAAACTTTTACATCTGACATAATTATACATTTAAAATCAAAGCCTTTCATTTTTTTGCAGAATTATAAACGATATGACACTTTGAACATTTTTAGTCAAAGTCATATATTAAAATGAACGTGTTTATTTGATAGCTATAAAAGCTTTTAATGTGACTGCTATGAATGTCTTTTGCAATTTCATGTTTCTATCAAAACACATGGATGCTTCTAAATTTATACGAAAATGATCACAACAAATTGCTTAGTGATTAATTAATCCATAAAGCATTTGATTCATAACAAGAGTAAAGAATTGAATTGAAAGTTTCAAAGTTTTTACTAAAAAATAATCAAAGTAAAAAATACAGAAAAATAACGAAATGTTTTCAATAGTAATATCACACATGTTTTCAACACATGTGATATATAGAGAGGAACATAATTAAATACAGAATTCAAATTAAAATGTTAGACGAGAGTCTTTTATTAAATCTAAATGCCAATAAAGCAGACGAGTCGAGTGATCGTCAGCCAACATTAAAAGGACCGAAACATGAAACGTAGTTTTTGGAGCAGTGGCTAATGAGGTCTATCAATACTGAAATGTAGCTGTTTGTTGTTGGCTTAAAATATAGGATTAAAGTAGCGTGCAGAATAAAAATTAGTCATCAAAATTTCAATGATGACAATGGCTGCACAGGTATATCAACTTAAAATTAGGAAACAAGCTGTAGATTACTCGTTTAAAAATTGTAATCATTAGGAAACAGGTAGGATTGAAAAAACGTAATGTCATCAAACATCTTAATTGTAACGATGATTGCACAATTAAAATTAGGAAACAAACTATAAAGATTAGTTTGATAATCTATTTATTTAATAAATACTTTCATCTGTCAAAATTCGACTGGGCCTCGTCAGTCACAGATTGCAATGAAATCAGAAATAATTACAATTAAATTTGCAAAATGTGAGACGAAAGTCTTACATAAAATCTAATTGTCAATAAAAGCAGGCGAGTCGAGTGATCGTCAGCCAACATTAAAAGGACCGAAACGTGAAACGTAGATATTGGATCAGTAGCTGATGTGGTCCACCAATACTTAAATGTAGAGTAATGTTGTTGACTTATAGATTGGATTAAAGTAGCGTGCAGAATAAATAGTCATCAAAATTTCAATGGGATTCCATAGCCATGATACTAATCTTGAAGCGGTTGTTGCATCTATGGGGGACGCAAAAACGGCTGTAGAACTAATTTATCAATAGTTGTTATAATAATTGTCGATTTTTTTAATAATATTTTTTTATTATTAAAAAAATTCAATGTAGAAAATGACTGCAAACATATATCAACTTAAAATTAGAAAACAAACTATTGATGACTAGTTTGATAATAGCGATTAATTGCAAAAATTTGTAGGTTTTCAAATTGAAGAAAATGAATTTAAAGAATTTAAAGCAGCATACAGAATAAAAATTAGTCATCAAATTTCAATAGTAGCAATGGCTGCTCAAGTATATCAATTTAAAATAGGGAAACAAACTGTAGATGGCCAGTTTGATAATATTAGTCATTAATAAAAACGGTAGGTTTTCAAATTGTAGGTAGCACCTTCCCCTACCATCGCTGATTTAATTTGAAATCAGAAATGACTTCAATTAAATTTGCAAAATGTAAGACGAAAGTCTTACATAAAATCTAATTGACGATAGAAGCAGGCGAGTCGAGTACCGAAAAAAAGTACCGAAAATTCTACTTGATCGTCAGTCAACATTAAAATACTGAAACGTGAAGCGTTTCGGTACTTGATCGGAATTTTCGGTACTTTCGGAAGTTTGATCAGTAAAAATGACTGTACAGATATATCAACTTAAAATTAAAAAACAAACTATCGATAACTAATTTGATAATAGCAATTAATTGCAAAAATAGATAGGTTTTCAAATTGAAGGTTGCACTTTACCCTACCAAAGCTGATTTAATTTGAAATCAGAAATGATTTCATTTAAATTTGCAAAATCTAAGACGAAAGTATTTCATTAAATCTAATTGGCAATAGAAGCAGACGAATCGAGTGATCGTCATCCAACATTAAAAGAACCGAAACGTAAAACGTAGGAATTGGATCAGAATCTGATGAGGTTAATTAATACTGAAATGCAGCGCACTGCTGTTGGCGTATAGATATGACTCAATTAGAGTGAAGAATAAAAATAGTCGTCAAAATTACAATGGTAAAAATGTCTGCACAGGTATATTAACTTAAAATTAGGATACAAAACCTAATTGACAATAAAAGCAGACGAGTCTAATGATCGTCATCCGACATAAAAATGACCGAAATGTGAAACGTATTGGATCAGTAGCTGATGATGTCCACTAATACTGAAATGTAGCGTACTTTTCTTGGCTTATAGTTATGATTAAAACATCGTGCATAATAAAAAAAAGTCATCAAAGCTTGAATACTTTTAATAATTGGATACAATATAGTTAAAATTAAATTACATATGCATAATAAATATCAGAGTAATATTGGCGCTATTTTTACAAGCCTTAATGTTATATTCAGATGATAATAAAATCAGCAAAATGACATTCTTAGCAATTCTGAGTACCATAATTATATGCGATGTAAGTATTAATTTCAAATACATGTACGATTTTACAAGCTAAAAATTATCCAAATATTTGACGGATTTTTGATTTTTTGTAAAAATTTTAATTCTCTTAAAATTGCGTTCGGATTCTCGATCATTCAAGTATCGTTCAGGTTCTAGGGACAAAAAGCCAGCTAATGAAAATTTTTAATGTTTGCGTATAGATATGTCTTAAATTAACATCGATTAAAACTATTATTAATTTATATCGTGGAGATGACATTTAAATTTACAAAAACATTTTTGCATGAGCATTCATGCATACCATATAATATTAAAAAAAGCACATTAAATAATGAAATTTAAATAAGCGAACAAATTTATCCATGTAGTCTCATTCTTAATAAAACCAATAATAATGATAAAGAAGGTGTATATCTAGATAATAACATTAAATTAACATCAATTAAAACTGCTTTTTATTTATATCGAAGAAGATGGCATGTTTAAATTTACAAGAAACATATTTTTGCATGATTATTCATACATACTTCATGCATACATTCATGCATACAGTAGATAACTGGACAAAAACAACGATAATGACGACGAGATACAATTCAATAAATCAATATCAAAACGATGGACAGCTCACAACTGATCGGAAGAATTGTCAAGTCGGGTGAAATGCTCTCGAGCAGTATCGCCGAATAGGTGAACCAAACGTCGACGTTTACTGAAGTGACTTAGTATATCAACAGGAACTTGGAACCTTACTTTTATCGCTTCGGTCTTGAAATATTAGGAGTTACCTTTCTTCATTATTCTGGTCTAGGTACTCAACTTTTGGATCAAGTTTGGACCTTGCACTTTTCGAGAGTTTTTACGTGAAAGCGTTGAGAGGTGGTGTGGGGATACTCACTAATCACCGTTTTTCGTTAGTTGCAGAAAAGTTTGCTCTATAAATAAAAGGTTGGCGCCCTTGAGACGTATAATCGAAGGAGGAAAGGGGTTTACTGTTTTATGTGCTTATGCATCCAACACTAGCTCGAAATACGCAGATTTTGTAAATGATCTTCAAGATGTACTTGATAGTAAACATGTGGGTGATTTTCTCATTTTATTGGGCGTCTTCAATGCTCACGTTGGCAATGACTGTGCTACATGTAAGGGAGTGCTTTATAGGAACGGAACCCCTGATTTGAACGTGAGTAGTATTCAAATCCACCGATGCACATTGCATCAGAATAATCTCAGTCAACGATCAATGATCGATTTGGTAATCATATCGTCTGATTTGCGACAATATGTCCTGGACACACGTGTGAAGAGAGGGGCTAAACTGTCAACCGAATACTACCTTGTAGTTAGTAGGAATCGCTGGCAAAGTAGGCTACCAGACAGATTTGGGAAACCTTAACGTGGTGTTAAGAGGGCTCGTTGAGAAAGTCTGGAAGATGCTTCTGTGAGGTGAGTGTTAAGTAACTTTATCAGGGCGGATTTTGTTCAATTGCGGGAAGAAGTGGATAATATCGAACAAGAATGGTCTATGCTCAAAACTTCGCTTGACAAAGCAACTTTGAATAGCTGTGGTTTGAGACTGTAGGTTCCTGTCGTGGAGGCAATCCTCGGACTGCTAGGTGTACACCAGTAGTAAGAGCTGCTGTTCATAAGAAGAAGGTGGCTTATAGGGCAACCTTGTCTGGTAGGTCACTGGAGGCTATAGACAGGTATCGACATGCCTAAAGAGCGGCAGCTCCAGCAGTTGCTGAGTCAAAGAAAGCAACTTAGGTGAAGTTTGAGGAGCGACTCGAACTTGATTATCACTCAAACTCTAAATTGTTCTAGAGAACAACAGTCTGAGCAGAAATTTGCTCAGACTGTTTTAGATAATCATGGGCATCTGCTAACCGATATTGAAGACATACTTAGTCGTTGGAAAGACCATTTTAGAGGTATTCTTAATATGGATGACTTGCCTTCTCTTGTAGGAAACAATCTTCGAATTTAATGTAAGATTCCATTACTAGGCAGAGCTCATTACTGTTGTTCACAAACTTTGTAATGGCAAATCTGCTAGGGTTGATAATATTCGATCTGAGATTTTGAAGGCTCTTGGCGTTGGATGTATGAAGTGGATAGCACGACTCATCAACGTAGCACTGAAGTCAGGAAAGTTCTTAATGATTGCCAAACTGAGGTTGTAATTCCGATCTATAAGAAAGGGAATCGAAGAGAATGTTCAAAATTATAGGTGCATTATTTTTCTTAACCTACCCGTTAAGCTATTTGCCAGGATCCTTGAGCTAAGATAACCACCAATAGTCGAGGGACAGTTGCAAGATGAGCAATGTGACTTTCATTCTGGTCAAGGGACTACGGATTAGCTCTTCACTCTTTCAACTATATTCGAACACACCTGAGAGTACGCTCAACCAGTTCGCATGTGCTTCGTGAATTTGAGAAGACGTTCGTCAGGGTACCAACAGATAGGATATGGGATGTACTTGAGGAGTACAAAGTTCCACATTACCTCCGTGTAGCTGTGACCTCTTTGTACGAACTAAGTACGAGTTGTGTTCGAATATTAGACAGGAAGTCTGAGTAGTTTCCAGTAATTGTTGTGCTACGTCAAGGCTGTCCATTGTCTCCACTTTTGTTCCTTTCTAAACATAAATAATTTCAAGACGGATCACTTTTCGGAATTTGGGCTTCTGTTTGGTCACATCAGGATATCATCTTTGCTTTTCGCAGACTATGTTGTCTTGTTGGCTACCAATATTGATGACATCAATACTTGGTGGTTTTATTTACGACGGAATGTCAAGTGGCTAGTATGGTAGTTAGCAAATATAAAACTGTCTAGATGTGATCTGCTCGGAACATGGTAGAATGGTCGATACCAATTAATGATAAGGTCTTACCCGACGTGAAAGAGTTCAAGTACTTGAGCTTCTTGTTCTTGCGTGATGGTAGGAATAATAGGGAGATTAAGAGACGGATCTGTGCAGCTAACGCAATAATGGGTTCGTTGCACAGATAAGTTGTGGTAAAGAGAGAGTTAAGCCTACAGGCCAAGCTTTCAATTCATCGCTCAGTTTTCTTACCTATCATCACCTATTACATAAACTTTAGGTCACGACGAAAGGACTTGATCTCGAGTACATGAAACCGAAATGAGGTTTCTTCGTGGTGTGGCCGGCTTCAGCCTTAGATATAAAATTCGAACTTCGGTCATCCTCCAGAATCTTTTAGTAAAGTCGCTGCTCCTTCACGTTGAAGGAAATCTGCTAAGGTGGCTGATATGTAAAATAAATATGTTTATGTAAAATAAATGAAATATTTTTCAAATAACGGAATTGTTTATTTCATTAAATAATGAAATTTTAAGAATTGCAAAAAAAAGCAGAAGAATTAAAGAATTGCAATAATGATATTGGCTTTCTTCAGAATCATTTAAATAATTTAATTGATATATTTTAAGATAGTTAACAATAAAAACAAAATCAAACAGCAAATAGTAAGTTATATAAGTCAATACAATATTGCTAAAAATAAATTGACTTTTATTTAAAATTTACAAGAAACATCTTTTTGCATGAGCATTCACACATACCATATAATATAAAATATAATACATTAAATAATGAAATTTTCCTCTAACTGATATATCAATCAGTTCCTTCTTGATTCTATACAAGTTCCATTCGTCGATGTATTCGACAAATACATCGTCTTTTATTTATTATTCAATTCATAAAAATTGACTTTTATTTTACATTTCAATTTTAAATATTAACTTTATATAAATATAATCAATAAAAATCATTAAATTAGCTGATATTCAATAAATAATTGCAACAATTTGTAACGATATTGCCTCTTTCAAAATCATTTAAATGATTTAATAGATACATATTTTAAAATAAATTACTAAAGTATCATGAAACAGAAAATAGTAAAATATATAAATAATTAAAAGGTGACTTATTTAAATTTACAAGAAACATTTTTGCATGAGCATTCACACATACCATATAATATAAAATATAATACATTAAATAATAAAATTTTAAGAATTGCAACAATATGTAATGATATTGGCTTTCTTCAAAATCATTTAAATAATTTAATAGATACATATTTTAAACTAGGTTACTATAAAAATAACATCAAACAGAAAATAGTAAAATATATAAATCAACACAATAATATAAAGAATAAATTTTAACTCAGTATAAATTTTTAAGAAAATATCCATTTTCTTCTTCTTTTATAACAATAAAAGAAGAATACCCGAAGAAAACTGAAGAAACTATATATGTATAAACTCTACTCTATATTGTACAGCTGATTCATAAATAAATAAATCAACACAATAATGTAAAGAATAAATTTAAACTCTTAAGTGACAAATTTTTATGGATGGATAATAAATAATATACTGTATTAGAATAAGATACTAGATAGTTATTTCAGAGGAAATACATCATTAGCATGTATTTGGCCCCGCTGCTATGTTGGGTAGAGGAGTTTGGGGCCGAAACATAATAGCATAGCAGTTCATCCTGATGACCTCTAATTCTTATTCTGATACAACGTCTGTTATTTATTAGTCAATTCATAAAATGTCCTCTAATGTCCTCTAATCCTTATTCTGATAAATGTTATTCAAGGAATAACATTTATGGAATAACATAAATATTTAGGAATAACGTGTTATTTATGTTATTCATGTTATTTATTGACTATTAATTTTTTATATTTTATATATAAATTATATAAAATCTTATATCAAAATTATTTATTATTTATAATTATTTATTATTTAATTATTTATTAAAAATAAATTTAAACTCTTAAAAAAGTTATAAATTTAAACTCTTAAACTCTCCGAAGATTTAATTTTTAGATTTCTTTTGCACATGTCTTTTGATAAGTGTCATTTCATTACACTTATGTCCTTAAAGTAGGGACATCTATATTTAGATGTCCCTACTATTACCACCATTGGAACACCAGTAAAAGGTGTTCCAATGAGTGGTAATATTAGCCCAATTATAGCTGACTTGTTTTTAAGCTTTATCGAATATGAATTTGTTTATAACTGTGTAAAAACTAAATCTAAACTATTTAAATTATTTAAAAGTAGGGACATATATATTTAGACAAGTAAAACGTGTTCCAATGGGAGGTAATTGTAGCCCAATTATAGCTGACTTGTTTTTAAGCTTTATAGAATATGAATTTGTTCATAACTGTTCAAAAAATAAATCTAAATTATATAAATATACAAAATATATGTTTCGATACATTGATGATATATGTGTATTTAATTCTAATAATTTTTATTCAATTAGTGAACAAATTTATCCAGAAAGCCTTATTCTAAACAAAACCAATATGAATGATAAAGAAGGTGTATATCCTGATATGAACATTAAATTAACATTAACTAAAACTACTATTAATTTATATCGTAAAGATGACTAAATTTATCCGACTCTAAGCCCTTATTGATATAATATAAGTATAAACATACTTATAAATATATAAAGGATAAAGAAGGTGTATATCTAGATATGAACATTAAATTAACATTTAATGTTCATATCTAGCTGTTTCGGTTTTATCGTCCTCTGCACTATCATCAGTTGTTGTATACTCATTGATACTCATATTCATCTCGTCGTCTTCTACTGGAGTTTCATCATCGGATTCTTCTTCTTTTGGTTTCTTCTTTTCATCCGCTTCCACATTAACATTATCGTCTGTCATTCTGCTTTGCCTATGATGATTGTTCTTGCACGTCACTTACAACTGAGACAATTTCACTAGTTCCGTCGGTGATAACATTATCGTCTTCGTCTTCTTCCTCTGCCCATCCAGCTGTCGTTTCTCCTGACAATGCATTGATGTCATTCTCAGTCGATTTCATCAAGAAAGGAACTTCCGCTCCATCCATGACGTTTCATCGTACAACATTCCTTGTTCGCCTGTATCGTGAACTTCACCTTCTGTCTGGGCAGCGGACGCGGTAATGATCGCCTCCAGCATACACGCAACATTGCCCCTTGGAACAGCAGCGCTTAGACACTGTATGAGGAATGAATCTGCGCGCTGGTCTGCAGTGACCCGACCTAGCCTCTTTCCCAAATCCTGGAAGAACTTAGTGGCGGAAGCACCAAATGTTCCAAGTATCTCGATAGTTAACGGTGATCGAGAACACATTATTCGACGACGGATCGGTTGAGCCTGCACCTAACAATATAATGTATTATATTTAATTTTATATAGTATGCATGAATGCTCATGCAAAAATACGTTTCTTGCAAATTTAAATATGCCATCTTCGATATTAATTAATATTAGTTTTACTTAATGTTAATACATTATAGTTTCAATTAGTTAATATTAGTTAATATTTTAGTTAATAGTTTCAATTGATTATCATTACTTTTGATTTATAAATAGGATAAAATAAACTCTGAAAGAACTCAGAGTGATTGACATAATATGTCAATGTATATTTAGAATATCTTTATGAATGCATAGTAAATAATAATATTTTTGTGTTAGAATAAAATAATAATCTAAATAATAATTTAAATAATAATCTAAATATTTTTTAATAATTTAAAAAATATATATAATTTATATAATTTATATAATTTATTTACAGTTTATCATTTCAATTTGCTGATGTGCCGAGGCGGTCCTAAGAGTTTTCATATTAACACCAGTTGGCTGATTTACCGAAGTGCCATGCGGACGCGGTTTTATATTGATGTCGTCAAGAATGGCTTGGGTCGTTGTAAACAGTTGTAACGGGTTCGTGAGTGCCGCACAGGCATTAAGATCGTCGCCTCTTATATATTTGTGTGTGAGTTCAATACTGGCTGGTTTCTGCTTTAAGAGACAATTATGGATCTATAATAATATATTTTTTACAGTATAATAATATTAAAATTGTCTTAATTAAATAATAAAATCTTGATCATTGTTATAGCCTATAAAATCCTTAGCCGGCTTCACTTCTCCTAGATTGTATGTGAAACGTTCGTGTGGAACAAGGGGCTCGTAAACAATTTGATGCCGCTCTGACAATGGCTAATACTAATTTTGTAGTAAGTTTTGACAGTTCTAGGTTGTAATCGAAATGTTTGAGTGTGGCTATCTTTGTTGAAATTCTTTGAAGAATACTCCATGCTTTTCACCTATTCCGCCAGAAGTAGAAAATACCAATGAGGAGAAATTATCGTTTTCCACTAATCGTATCCTTTCCAAGTACTTTTTATTTTTCCTTTTTTCATTATACTCGAAAGCTTTCTGTGGCACTATCGTATTGTAAAATTCGCAAATATCGAAAATATTGTGACATCGAAAAATGTCCGCTCGAATCTTTTATTTCCAAGTCCAGTGCAAACTATATCAAGTATTGCTTCGTCATCCTTTGTGGTTGAGCTGTTCTCAAAGTTTATAGATTGCGGCACTCTAAACAGCTTTGATTCGGTCTCTACGCCTAAACAGCACTTTCGCAGCGAAGATGTCGCGTACATTGTCGTGTCGCAAGGAAGGTAAACCTCCTCTTCGGCACTAAATTGGTCCCGTAGACATCAGACTGAAACGTTTGGCAGATGCGTTGAACTATATCATATTCGAGAGAACAGCTACATGTAAGACCATCAATACCTAAACCGCCAAGTCGAACAGGCAGCGAGAATAAGCTGTGCCAATTATGATAAAGGGATTGTTTAGTGAGCTTTTTTACAAAACTAGAGAAAATGCCAGACTTCAGATCCTGTAGTAATGATGGGTCTTTTTTAGTTGCTCGTAAGAAGTAACTCCATTTTAATTAACTTAGTTAATTAGTGTTAGTTGATTAACTCTTATTGATTAACGTAGGTCTTTTTTAGTTGATTAGGGTTAACTTAGTTAACCCTAAATATGCAATTTGCGGATTTATATCTGAAATAATTGAGAGTTTTGCAATCATTTCAATTAATTTTTCACATTTCGATCTCACTGTCTCCTCCATGTACTCTTTCGTGCCCATTGGTGCTCCGAGAAGTTTGGTCTTGTTTGTTGTGTAAGCCACGTTGTTAGGCTTTTCGGATTCGATGATCGAATGATGTGATAATAAAACTGTTTTCGATGCATTAACATTATAACCGTATAAAGGTCCTTTCTATAACAATAATGACCAAACACGTTTTAACTCAGAAATGTGTACCAACGAAATTAGCATCGTATGCATACCATCGCTGCAACACTTGTTACATTTCTTGCTCTATCAATATACTCAGTAGCAGTGTCGACATTGCTAACCCAGCCATTGCAAAGAGGTTACCTTGAGTGAAACCTTCATTTGATATTATACTTTCCCCACCTAATGCAAGCATTGTTAGTTTTGCATATATGTTATTCATAATTATCGAAAGTGAGGGGCATGTGAACTTTAAATTGTATAACGCAACTGCTCGATTCACTGAATTAAAAGCGTTGTTGGCATCAACAGCCAAGAGACAATGATCTTTTTGTATCTCAAATGTTTCTCTGATCGATGAAATAGCAAATTCTAACCAGCTTATTGTGAAGCTGCCAGTTGCACAATACCCACTGCACAAAGCAAATCGTCCTTGATCAACCCCAATAATGCCTTGCATAAAATGCGTCTAGCGACATCGCAAATACCATTAGGACGAACACCGTCATGTGCAACTAACCGACACGCTGTAAAGGCCTCTAGTGCATCAGGGTCTAAGGTTTCTGTAGCAATTGCAATGCCAAAATCTGCCAATGCTCTCGCCAATGACGTTGATCTTTCCCCGAACTCAGATAGCATATGTCGCCACATGTTCGAATCCAATCTCGACGGTCCTGCGGAGTCGTCCATTCTACGATATGCGTGGATTATGTGAGACTCGTCGAGCAAATAAAATAAATGAGACTCGGTAAATAGAATTGTGTATTCTGACGCATCTGACGGGCTCTGTTAGAAGAGCCACCTAAACGATTCCCTTTGAGGGAGGGTGTAAATCGCGTAAAACTGTGCTAACCGGAACACCATCAATTTGTGTGTCATGAGACAACACTCCCTGAACCGAGTTATTAGATAGTAAGCGATTAGCTGCTGTTACTTTGCCGTTGGTCATGATTGATAAATATTTGTGCTTCCTATCGAACTCTCTTTGAGAAGTGCATCTCAAATTTTCACTTTTTTGCGGAAAATTAGTTTCATTGAAAAACTCAGTACAAATATTTTCTTTCCAAAGACTAATTCGTTTCTGTAGTGTCATGAGTATCAAATGCGTTCTAATACACATTGGGAAAAGACTGTTGCTTCCGCGAGGGCATATTGCGAATTATTCCTATTCAAAGGGATCCTTGAATAAAACTCCGTAAAAATATCGTTAAATCTAAATAATAATCTAAATAATAATAAATTTATAAAATACTTGACTATGAAGTATTTTTAATATAATATTTTCATTAATATTTTTGATATAATATTATATTAAAAATAATATTAATTATGAAGTATTTATAATACAATATTTTACTATAATATTTTCATTTTAAAAATATTTTCATTTAGATATTATTTCATATCTAAAGCAGATATGTTTTAAATGTTTTATGTTTTTTCGATATTTATCATATTAAAAAAATATTATCGAAAAAATAGGTAGGTTTTCAAATTGAAGGTTGCACTTTACCCTACCAAAGCTGATTTAATTTGAAATCAGAAATGATTTCAATTAAATTTGCAAAATCTAAGACGAAAGTATTTCATTAAATCTAATTGGCAATAGAAGCAGACGAATCGAGTGATCGTCATCCGACATTAAAAGAACCGAAACGTAAAACGTAGGAATTGGATCAGAATCTGATGAGGTTAATTAATACTGAAATGCAGCGCACTGCTGTTGGCGTATAGATATGACTCAATTAGCGTGAAGAATAAAAATAGTCGTCAAAATTACAATGGTAAAAATGTCTGCACACGTATATTAACTTAAAATTAAGATACAAAACCTAATTGACAATAAAAGCAGACGAGTCTAATGATCGTCATCCGACATTAAAATGACCGAAATGTGAAACGTATTGGATCAGTAGCTGATGATGTCCACTAATACTGAAATGTAGCGTACTTTTCTTGGCTTATAGTTATGATTAAAACATCGTGCATAATAAAAAAGAGTCATCAAAGCTTGAATACTTTTAATAATTGGATACAATATAGTTAAAATTAAATTACACATGCATAATAAATATCAGAGTAATATTGGCGCTATTTTTACAAGCCTAAATGTTATATTCAGATGATAATAAAATCAGCAAAATGACATTCTTAGCAATTCTGAGTACCATAATTATATGCGATGTAAGTATTAATTTCAAATACATGTACGATTTTACAAGCTAAAAATTATCCAAATATTTGACGGATTTTTGATTTTTTGTAAAAATTTTAATTCTTTTAAAATTGCGTTCGGATTCTCGATCATTCAAGTATCGTTCAGGTTCTAGGGACAAAAAGCCAGCTAATGAAAATTTTTAATGTTTGCGTATAGATATGTCTTAAATTAACATCGATTAAAACTATTATTAATTTATATCGTGGAGATGACATTTAAATTTACAAAAACATTTTTGCATGAGCATTCATGCATACCATATAATATTAAAAAAAGCACATTAAATAATGAAATTTAAATAAGCGAACAAATCTATCCATGTAGCCTCATTCTTAATAAAACCAATATTAATGATAAAGAAGTTGTATATCTAGATATGAAGATTAAATTAACATTAACTAAAACTACTATTAATTTATATCGTAAAGATGACATATTTAAATTTACAAGAAACATATTTTTGCATGAGCATTCATGCATACCATATAATATAAAATATATTACATTAAATAATGAAATTTTAAGAATTGCAACAATATGTAATGATATTGGCTTTCTTCAAAATCATTTAAATAATTTAATAGATGCATATTTTAAACTAAGTTACTATAAAAATATCATCAAACAAAAATAGTAAAATATATAAATCAACACAATAATATTAAAAATAAATTTAAAATCATCAGCGGATATTTTAATGGATAATAAATAATATACTTTTTTAGAATATAATCCAGGACATTAATATAGTACATTAAATAATGAAATTTGAGAATTGCAACAATTGGTAACGATATTGGCTTTCTTCAAAACCATTTAAATAATTTAATGCATTCGATATTGATGATCTATGTGTATTTTACTTTAATAATTTTTATTCTATAAGCGAACAAATTTATTCAATTAATCTTATTCCTAATTAAACCAATCTTAATGATAAAGGAATCATATATCTAGATATGAACATTAAATTAACATTTAAACAATTGTTAACTTATATGGTAAAGATGGCATTATTAAATTTATCAGAATCATTTTTGCATGAATAAATATACTAAATAAATCAAAATTATTTAAAAGTTGAGACATCTATATTTAGACAAGTAAAAGGTGTTCCGAATTATATTCTGAAAATATTCCGAATATTTTCAGAATATAAATACATACGATTTTAGTACTCTTTATACAAATCTAGATTTAGTAGATATTAAAGAAGCGTTAGTAAAATTAATTAATCTTATATTCGGAAAAAGATATACATATATATGTTATAATAATTATAAAGCTTATCTAACAAAAATTAAACCATCAAGTAACTATAAATATATGGATAAAATCGAATTAATAGAATCCTTAAATATTTTGATAAATCAAAATTATTTAAGAGTAGGGACATCTATGTTTAGACAAGTAAAAGGTGTTCCACCCATTTAAACTCTTAAGTGGGAAATTTTTATGGATGGATAATAAATAATATACTTTGTATTAGATGAAAAGATTATCTACTTGCATTTGCAGCTCTAGACTGAAACAATTCAAACAAATCAGCTAACAGAGTCTACGTATTATTTTTTATATTGTCGGTATTTTTGATATCATTATTTTTGATATTTTAGTTATTAATTTTAAAATTTTTTTGATATATTTTTCATAATATAATAAGAAATATAATATTAAATTAATAATAACAAAGTTATTTGTTAGAATACGTGCGGAAATTGGCCATATGTCTGATCCATCACAAATTCATAGCAATCATGCTATTTTCAGACTCTCCTGGTCAAATTCGTGAACATATCTTGAAAGTTTAGTATGCTTATTGACATTGAAAAATATGCAATAACACGGATAAATACAAAAATTTAATAATATGGAGTATATGATTTCTGAAGTATCAGATGTTACCGAAACTAACACACATTTCCCATTTTTGCATTTATTTTTTCATATAAATAAAGATAAATAATTAATAATTAAATTACATTTTATATTAAGTTAAAATTGAAAAATAAAGATAATTATATTTATATTAAGTTAAAATAAAAAAATTTAAATTTTCAATAAAAAAATATTAATGTAGAGCTTTTTGAAAACGAAAATATTCAGCAAACAAATTTACTAAGAATATAGATATTATTTATAATAAAAGAATATATATATATATTCTTTTACATCAAGCAAAATTATTTGCAGCTTTACCAGTTCCTTGCACCCTTTTCGCAAAAATTATTTTAAAATAAAATAATTTTAATTATACTAATTTAACGATCTTTTACTTTAAAATAACTTTTATATTTTGTAAACTTTTTATTTTATTTTCTTTCTTAAGTAATATTCAAGTATTATGAAAATCTAAGAAGTAAAATATTAAATTGTATCACAACAGTTTTAATAACAGATTTTATCCTTAAAATACTGTTTCATTAAGGCAATTAGAATTTTGAACTTAATGTTAAATGCTTACGGGATTTATTGCTCACGGCTTTAATTTTTTATTAAACATATAATTTAAGGTGATAAGTGAAATTGTTAGATATAATAATTCGAAATAAGATTCTGGGTTCTATTATATCATGGCTTTGCATTTTTATTAATCCGACCAGATAACTGACTCTACGTATTTTATATTATAGATAAATTAATAAAAATTAAATAATAAATAATCGTTATATGAGATTTTATATAATTAATATTTATATCAAGTTAGCATTTATAATTGATTTATAAAGTCAAAATTTATTGATAGATTTTGGGAGTGATTACATCATAAACAATTCCAAATACAAAAACGATTTAAAAAAGATTTATTTTTTTAACGTGGCAAATGCGTGGCAGCGCACGCTTACGTGATCACAACAAAACAAAAATGATAATCACGTGTCGAGAATGTGTGAACGGAGGAGGTGTTTGAATGATGAAGGAGGGAGCGCTGCGGAAGTCGAGAAGGAGTTGATTCCAGGCGAGTGGGGCGGCGACGAGTAAGGATCGGAGACCGTAGTTGTTAGAGTAATTGGGAACGTAGAGTAAGAGGGTATGACGGGAACGCAGCGATAGCGAGGTGGGGCGAGTGTCGTCTAAGAAAAGAAGGTTGATGAACGATGGGGAGCCGACAGCGATGAACGATGTGGATGGTGGGCCAGGAGAGTTGGGCAAAATATGTGGATATGTGGTCGAAGCGACGGAGACGAAAGAGCACTCGAACGGCGGTGTTGATTATGCGTTGTAGTGGTAGGATGATGGATTTTGGAGAATTGGCGAAAATTCTCCAAACTGAGAATTACTGAGGCATTACTATGGCAGTAATCGATTTTATGGAAATGAAGCGATGAAAGCAGAGACATACAAGAACGGAAGTGGATAAGGGGCGGATACAGCGGATGTCACGGAGAATTAAGTTAGATGAGCGGAGTTTGTCACGGACGAAGGGTTTAATGGAAAGGTGATCATCGAAATGGAAGCCTAAGAAAGTGAGATTGTGGACTATGGGGATGATCGATGAGGCAAAATATACAGTGGGAAAATATATGTTTGGTTTACGTGGAAGGATCCACATTATTTTGGACTTGTCTGGTTAAACTTGGTTTTGTATTTTATTTTTTATTAATCAGATCAGCCAACTAATATTTTATTGATAAATTAAAAATAACTAATAAATAATAAAAGTAATTATAAAAATAATTATAAATAATAAATAATTATAAAAGATTTTATAATTATTTTTAATTATTTATTAGTTATTTTTATTATAATTAAAAATTAAAATTTAAAAATATCAGTCAATTGTTATAATAGCCGATGTATCAGAATAATGGTTAGTATATTTCAAATGAGGCAAACAAACGTTTTGAGCGTAACAGATCTTTTTTAAGTTTGTCTATAAGAGTAAATTTGTTCGAAACGTGTTTGTTGTATTTCATTTGAACTATACTTTTTAAAAACTCTGTTTCAACTTTTATTTGAATATATAAGAAGTATTTAGAAACTATATAAACTATATATAGTTTATCTAGTTTATATAAACTATATATAAGTCTTATATTCACAAGTCTTATTGAGAAAAGTGTTGTATGAAAAACAGCTGGACAATCAAAATTTGTATTTTGGCAAAATCTAAAAAGGTTTATTCAAATTTTTAAACACAACTGTGCTCATTATCAGGAATTGTATCAGTAACTGATAAACTTTGAACATTTTTATACCAGAGTATGCATTTTTTATTTAGAATGGAATTGACTAATTCGGTTAATATTTTAGGACATTTTAACATTATTTAAGGAAAACAACTACACATAATATATTATAATATTATATTTATAATATTTTATATTAATATTAATATTTTTATATTTATATAAAAATATATAATATTTTTATATATTTATAATATTATATAATATATTTATAGATTTATAATATTATATCAGATCAAGTAACTGAGTCTACGTATATTAAATTATTTATAAATTAAACATAATGATAAATAAAAATAAAATAATAAATAATCAGAGATGAAGACAAATAATAAATTATTATATAAAATTTCATATAACTTATACAAAATTAAAATTTAAAATTGAAATTAAAAATAAAAGTCAATTTTTATGAATTGACTAATAAATAATAAACGATGTATCATAATAAGGATTAAAGGTCACCAGGAGGAACTGCTATGTTATCAAGTTTCGACAACTATTCCTCGACCCATTAAAGCTGCAGGGCCAAATACATTTTTTTAATATTTTCTATTAATATTAATATTTTTATATTTATATAAAAATATATAATATTTTTATATATTTATAATATTATATAATATATTTATAGATTTATAATATTATATCAGATCAAGTAACTGAGTCTACGTATATTAAATTATTTATAAATTAAACATAATGATAAATAAGAATAAAATAATAAAATAATAAATAATCAGAGATGAAGACAAATAATAAATAATAAAAAAATTATAAAATTTAATAACAAATAATAAAATTTCATATAACTTATACAAAATTAAATTTAAAAATGAAATTTAAAATAAACGTCATTTTTATGAATTGACTAATAAATAACAGACGTTGTATCAGAATAAGAATTAGAGGTCATCAGGAGCAACTGCTATGTCATCAGGTTTCGACCCCCTATTCCTCAACCCGACATAACAGCTGGGCTAAATATTTAAAAATATATAATTATAATTAATAGATAATTATATATAATGTATTTATATATATTATTTATATAATATATAAAATATATTATAAATATAATATGTATAATTTATATTAGTTAAAATAAAAAATTTAAATTCAAAATAAAAGTCAATTTTAATGAATTGACTTATAATTGACTTAAAGAATTAGGATTAGATGTCAACATAAATTTGCTTATCTAGTATCTTATTCTAATACAAAGTATTTTATTTATTATTATTTTTATAATAATTCAAATAATCACGATGTATTCGAATGTATTATATTAATTTAAAATTTAAATTTGAAATTTAAAATAAAAGTTAATTTTTATGAATTGACTAATAAATAATATACGTTGTATTCGAATAAGTAATGGAGATCATCAGGAAGAACTGTTATGTTGTCAGGTTTCGGCAAAAATTTCTCGACCCAACTCGTTTACATGAAATTATATGAGATGCATTCAAATCAGCTATCGCTATCAAATCAGCTAAGTGAGTCTACGTATTTAATATAATTATAAAATAAAAAATATATAATAATGCTAAATCAAAATTTAATAATTAAATAATAAATAATTATAAATAATAAATAATTGTTATATCAAATTTTATATAATTTATATCAAGTTAAAATTTAAAATTTAAATTTAAAACAAAAGTCAATTTTTATGAATTGACTAATAAATGCATTCAGCACTCGACACGTGAATAAGTTTGACTTTGACTGAATTTATGCGTAAATCCTTATCTAACAGTGAAGATCTTTAAATTTGAATTAAAATCTTTAATAAGAAGTATTGAAACTTAAGTGCTGTTTGGTCATTTAAAAGACTAGATAGCGGTGTATATTAGCCGACAAAAGTGAAAGAATACAATGTATAACACATTGCATTTGCTCGTTATTTATAAATCACTATTTAAGACAAATTAATAAAATTTGCCTTTACTTATTGGATTTGTAAACCCAAATATTTAAACTCACTTTAGACGATTTTACAAGTACAAGCGAACAATAGCAATCAAGATTTACAGCAAGTATTTAAGCTTATATCGTCATGTATAACAGGAGATTCAATGGATGGTCATTGTGTAATGAAAATGCTAGGTGTTCTGAGAATCGACACACAGTTTAATGTTAAGGACAAAAACAGCAATCAAGTAACATCCGAACATTTTGCACACCACTACAATCAACAAAATGCTGTATCCGATAAAACTAATTATGATGGCAGCAATCAAATAGCGGAATCACAAGTAACCACAATTTCTGGTCAAAATGGTGTTACTACTGAACGAAATGATCAACAAATTGAGAGCGATAATCAAAGCGATAGAGTTCGTGATGAAGATTTTGTTAATACGACGAACAGACAGACATCTGAATTCTTAACTTATGATCAAAATTCACAAATTCCGGTTTCTGAAACTTCTGAATCCAATCCAAATCAGAAAGACCCGAATAGTGAAACGTCAGATACTAATTTAAATCAGCCAGTGTCTGAACTACCTGGGTCTGATCAAGAAATTCAGGAAACCGCTGATATGTTTACAACTATTGACACAGATCAAAATCAGCAAACAGAATTTAATAACGCAGTTTCACAATCCCATTATTACACGCATCATGACATATCACTAAAATCCGAGGACGATAATCGGATCCAGCCATATAAAAGATATCAAACCTGTAAGAGAGAAAAAAGAGTAAATAAATTACTCTGGAAGGTATTAAATGAGATAACACATTTATCTAATTCATACATGGAAAGACTTAACGATGTATATGGCAATAGTACAAATCTCGTGAAGTTAGCGTTACATTCAGTTGTAAATGATCATACGCGAATTCCTCGATCACAACGCTGTCAGTATGTTCGTGTTGTCAGTGATAGTCAAGATATCTTCCTAAACGCTCTTACACATGAAACTGAATCGTTTATAATGGCACTCAAAGAAATACCCCATCATGCACGTATTTATAGTACACATAAAACCTACAAGTATCACATCCACCGAATTCATTGTTGGAAATATATCAAGGCCAACCGTGATTTACATCATAGAATAAGAAAACTTGGTCGAATAATAAATAATTTTTTTGATAAAATTGCAAAAATTCAATTGCTAAAATAAAATCATTGTTACACGAAATACTCAACCCGAGAAAGTATATTACACAATGTTTAAATAAAGTATGAGGTTGTTTTAAAAATTATTTGAATTGTATTTAAATTTATAAATGACAACGTATTTTTGAATTTTGACTTCTATAAAACGTAACACTTCAAAATAAATTTGATACTGTGAATTTATTGTTTTTATTAAAAATATATATGACAAATTAGAATAATTAAATATTATAATTAATTAATTATTATAATTAATAATAATTATTAATTATATAATTATTAATATTATAATTAATTATTATAATTAATTTAAACAATTAATTATAACAATTGATAATTAAAAATAGAATTAATGAAGAGTGGATACTCAAATAAGTAAATTGCAACGTTATGGACGACATCAACAACAATGCTTATTCAACTCCATCAAATTCTTTAAATAATGGATCGTGTTTAAGCCACAAATCATGTCGCATTGACGCATTTGTTCATTTAATTATTTTTCAACTTGGATAGATTCCAAATAGTTTCGTGTAGTTAAGTCAATTTTTTAAAATCTATACGATTCATATCATCTCCCTATAAAATTAGAAACTCAACTATTTCTGCATAATCCCCCATTATTGCAAGGTGTATCGGAGCTTGATCATCTGTACTGTATTTGATAGCTTGCATTATATTCAAATTTTTGAATATTATATTGTTCAAAATCTATACGATATTTAATTTTTTGTCAAGCAACATCTTTGAATAATTCAAAAACATTAAATTCCTTTAATTTATCTTATTATTTGACGATTAATATGTTGTGTTGAACAAAGAATCAGTTTACAAGTAATATATAATAAAATGATATTCATTTAAATAAAAATTTATTCTTTAGAAATAATATTTAGATTTTGCCATAATTTGACGAAGACGATGATTTACCGTTACTTTATTTTGTTTCACATTTTCTAACAAAAGTCTATTTTTTGCATAAAGATATTAGCAAATAAAAAAGAAATTAAATTTGTTCCTTAATAATTGAGAATCATTTGACATATAATTCTTCTGTTATAAGTTAAAAATAGGCTCTTAAATTTAGGTTTCAGGATAAAATTTATTAAAATAAAAATTTATTATAAAATTCGTAACATTTTAACAGTCATGAAGATTTTTAACAGTCATAATAATCACATAAATATTAATTTCTACCGTTAATATATCAACTGGTTCGATTAAACATAAGGCATAATCATTTTATTCGATTACTTAAAGACAAATAAATCCGGAAGAATGCAACAAAGTTTATAGGATTTTAAAATAAATATTTTATTTTTTGTATGTAATATATAAAGCAGCTTTACATTAAGATATTTTTAAGTAGGTTTCAAAATATTCTCAAAATCTTGGAACACATCATTGTTTATATTTTGATGAACAACATATTTTACACATTACTAATTTCTTTATTTTTTGAGAGCGTATCTTTTTTTATTTGGTTTTTACGTTTCCGTTGCCAAATTTTATAAAGGTTAATTATAAATAAGCTTGCAACCATCAAGGAGATTCCAGTATAAGTTATGAAATTTCCTTCCAATTCAAATATTGTTGCCTGGAAGATGAATGAAAAGATAATATCACATCCACGAATAAGGGAAACATAGCTGGCATCATATTGTTTCAAGGCCATATTCATTGCTAACTGTGCTGACATTCCAGCTATGCTTGATAATACTACGTACATCAAATCAGTAGCTAACAGAATTTCAGAACTTTTTACAACGGCTCGCCATATAATACAAGCTATAAATAGAGGAGCAATGGAGTATAAAGAAAAATTATATATGATTTCAACGTTTTTAAGTTTGTCTTCACCGCTTGTCATTTTTTTAACAACTATGTATGTATTCGCCTGTGCCAGTGCGCTAAGCAACGAACACATGAAACCAACGGTAGTCAGCAATGTCGAATCCTCATCTGATTTAATTGATAATGCAGTACTGTTGCATAAAGTTCTAACTTGACCTGCTAATAAGTATGGTATTGTGTTATTTACGGCAATTCTACTTTGAATGATCATTGATATATTACTTATGTTATCTCCAATCTGTGGACTTCCAAGGAATATGCTAGGCTTTGAGACCATAACAACTCCCAAGATGGAAATTAATATGGCTACTAGAAACACAATATTGAAAGATTCCTTGAGAAATATCCTGGCGAACACCGCAGTAAACGCTACAGCAGTGTACTGAATTGCATTGTGGTCAGGCAAGGGGATAAACTGCACTGCAGTAAATGCTCCCAAAGACCCAAAAATAGACGATAATGTTCTTAGAAAGAGTAGAATGGATATTCGCCGTTTAAAATAAAACACGGGATATTTTTTGTATAGACAGTATGATCCAAGTGTTATGACCATAACACATACTCTTGCTAGACTGGCGTCGGCCCCATTTACAGATTTACATAATTTTATTAACATGAATGATGTAGAAAACATGAATCCTGCGATTATTGAAAATATCGTCGCGTAAGCTTTTCTGTGATTTTGAACGAAATTATTCCAGCCTGTCATGGCATTATTAAATAGATTCTTTGATTTAGACTTTGCTACATCCATGCATTTTGCTGAACTTACGTTCAATACTTGTCTCATTTAACTGATAGAGATTTGCTGATGTGTGGCTTCTTAATATAATAAAATAGCGTGATGTTATCGAAAAACAAAAGAGTGCGATGTCACCGCATTATTGGAGCGCGATGTCGTTCAAAAATGAAATATATGAATTTTGATTAAAGTTCATAAAATGCGACTGATAGATTTGATTTTTATTAAAATAATATCTAATTTAAAATTAATTAAAATTAATTTTATTGATAAAATTAATCAATAAAATCAAATTTCGTAATCAATAAATTATTTTTTAATAATTTAACAATTTAGAATAATTTTTATTAAAATTAATTAAATTTACTTTTATTAAAATTAATTTTTATTTAATTTCGTAATCAATAAATTATTTTTAAATAAATATTTAATATTTAGTATTAAACTAAAAGCCATTACAGAAATAATTAAAATAACGCTTTATTATATAAACTAACAACTTCATCCTCTTGACTTGAACAAGCAATAAATGAACCAATAAATTCATAGCAAAAGTTTAAAATTAAAGCACAAGTTCTTTCGTTAGAACTTTCAATTGACGCTAATATTTTAAAAAGCATTCAAGATTTATGCTGATTTGTAGCAAATGTACTAAATTTAAATTTAGTAAACTTAATTAATTAATTTAAAAATTTAAATTTTTAATTTAAAAATTTAATTTATTAAATTTTTAATTTGAATGAATTTTTAATTTTGATAATTTGTAGTTTATTTAATTTTTTATTTAATTAATTTTTTATTTTCAAATTCGATAATAGAAAAAATACAAAATTTATATTATTAATTAATATAAATTAATTAATAAATTATTTGCCGATTAATGTAATCGGCAAATAATTTGCTATTTGCATAACAAGTATTGAAAAATTTCAAAGGAACCGTATAAAAGGTTTCTTATTTTTGAAATTGCAATATTTCGATGGCAACTGTTACATTATTGAGATTGGAAACAAAAGTTATAATCGATTTATATAGGCCTACCTATAAGCCAATCATATAAGTTACATGGCTATAAGTTACATAAGATAAGCTATCATATCATAATGGGATTGTGAGAAATAATAAGATTACTATGATTATCATAATAGGATTTTTAAGTAAATAGCATCTGTTATATGAGTACTACGGTTTACTGTCAGTTTACAATAACTTGAAGGTATTCAAAGCAAATATTAATCCAATCATACATACGTATACAGCGTAACTTTAAAAATATATTGCTTAAACAGCGCGAGAAGTGTTATAAACTTCTGCTGTTATAAACAGCACACGAAGTTTATATTTGAATATAAAAGTTTTGATCCTTCTTACCACATAAATAGTATTACGGTCTTTTCACCATTTCTTGATACTATCATTTAGAATGTAAATAATAGTAGTTTCAACCTATTGACTAAAATTGAATTCAGGATATGACCATTTTAGCTTGCTACATGTGTCTAAGTACTCGAATTTCATTCAAAAAATATTCATTCATAAAACTTTAAATTCGTAAGTTTGTAATGGTGCGAATGTATTAATAGGTACACGCTATTTTAAAATTCCTTATTTTAATAAAGAATTAAAATGTCTACTCGAAAATTCGTTAGTAAAATGCTGACGAAAAGCTCTGACCTTTTTTCTTATGCCAGTTTCTAATGTCAATTGCTTTGCACAGTATTAAAAATACAAATACCTACAATTTTAGTTCGATCTAGTTAAATATAAAATGAAAATACAACAACACCCATCATGTGATTAATAAATTCCTCGTAAGTTTTCATAATTTAGAAATTAACTTTTCTAATTTAGAAAAATTAAATAATTTTCATAATTTTCAAATTTAATTCCCTAATATAAAGATGTTTTTAAAAATTGTGTTATAAATTTCGAAAAATTATGGCAACATGTTTTATAACGATCTAACGCATAAACAATACAATTTGATCTCTAATCTATTTGACCTCCAATACTTGACCTCTAATTCTTATTCTGATACAACGTCTGTTATTTATTATTAAATTCATAAAACTTGATTTTTATTTTAAATTTAAATTTTGAATTTTAACTTGATTTAAATTATATAAAATCTTAAAACAATTATTTATTATTTATAATATTATCCAAAATTATTAAATTGTTTATTTATACGTGGACTCGGTTATCTGATTAGTAACAAAAACTAATCCAATTTTTATCACAATTAGATAAAATCTTATAGCAATTATTAAATTTTGATTTGTTGATTTATTTATTATTTAATTTGATTTATTTATTTTAATAATATTTAAATTTTAAATTATAAAATTTAAATTATATTTAAGATATAAATTATATAAAATCTTATATAACAATTATTTATAATTTATTACTATCTAATTATTAAATTTTGATTTATTGATCAAATTATTATTTATTTATTTTAATTTTATATTAAAATAAATAAAGTCGACTAATCATATCAAATATAGATATAAAATGAATTACCTGAAGTTTTAAATATTAGAGTTAATTATCTTAATGACATACTTGCGACACACGAAGCATTAAAGATAATAATTTTCTACCTCAAAAATTACATACAGGATTGGATTTGACTTGAATAACTATATGAATTCATAGCACTCCTTCTATACATTCTAAACGTATGTCGTTAACATGCATAATTAAAGTGCAACTCTAGTGTGTAAAAATGCTTAGAATAAATGTAAATTCTACGAACCAGATCACTTAACTAAAGTTAAATATTTTGTATCATAAATAATCGGAGTTTATCAGGATAAGAGCTATATTATCATGCTTCTAAACCTATCCCAGGACCCAGCTATGAAATAAATACATGCTAATAGTGTATTTCCGACGATGACATGTGAGATTATTCGCAGTAATTTATGATTCTAACACAAAGTATAAATTATACTTTGTGAATTATAAATTATAGCAGCGGGACCAATTATTACGTATTTAAAACAAAGTATATTATTTAATTTTAATTCAAAAAATTTTTCACTTTGGAGATAAAAAAGTTTGGTTTCTAATAAACATACAAACGTCTAAATATAATCTAATATACATACATTCTTACAACGGATTTATGCGAGTACAATGCTCCGTATGCTACCGGGATTTTATGCCTGTGGCAAGTGGACTTGTGCGGCAGCACGGTCGAGGCTCAACTTGCCCTGGCTCCGGCAAGCCTCCAACGATTCACAAACTGAATACAGCAGATGCCTACTCCAATGGCAATCCAACCGCTTTCCCAAGCCTCCTAAGTTCGTTATCGAGAATGGAACTACTTTGCGAGAACGTACGTCTGGTTCGGCGAATACCACGTGCAGCGAGGCCCACAATAGCAACCAAGCTTGTCGAACTAATAAATGCTGTCAACGCTTGCCCGCTAAACGATAACCCATGGATGCAACTCCTCGGATTCGCGAAATCAGTCTTGCGCGTGCCACTAACGAACAGGGGTAACAGTACTGTGTCGCTAGGGTCGACGTTAAAGTCAGCATGTATGTCGTACGGTCAAGGGGCAATCACAACAATCAGTACACAAAGAACTAAACCTGTATAGCGCCAGGATGATCAACTTCGAAACAAGGTTTCTGAAAAGTTGGAGGATTGTGATATTCGTGGAGTGGTAGGACTGCTTGCCGATAACAACAAGCTGTTGAGTGCGGACGAGCAGACTATCGAGCTTTTGCGTCGCAAACATCCAGAACGGCGGTTACTTTATAATGAAAGCTGCGCACGTCCGCGGTCAAATCTCGATTTAGGTCCACTTATTTCGGGTCCTTCTGTCTTGTCGGCTCTCCAGTCATTTCCACCGTCTTCTGCTGGGGGCGCTGATGGCCTAAGTCCTTCTCATCTACGTGACCTAGTTAGTTGTTCGAGTGGTGTCGCAGGAGACATACTACTGAAATCTATTTGTGAGCTAACAAGTAACATCCTTGCGGGTAAAGTGGCAACCTCGATCAGGCCTATATTATGCGGAGCCAAGCTTCTGGCTTTCGTAAAAGGGGACGGTGGAGCCAGACCTATAGCTGTTGGGTGTACCATCCGCCGGCTAGCTGCTAAGATGGCTTGCTGATTTGCTACCAAGAGAGTGGTTGACATGCTTCTTCCAAATCAACTGGGCGTCGGTGTGCCTGGGGGTGTCGAGGCCGCAATTCATGCAGCGAGATGTTTTGCTGAACACGGTTTGGTAGGCAATTCAGCGATGGTAAAGTTATACTTCGAAAATGCCTTTAACTCAATCAGCAGGAGCGCAGTCCTTCAGGTTGTGAAGAAGGAAATCCCGGGGATCCAGGACTTCGTGGAAATGTGCTACGATTACCCAAGCACACTTCTCTTCGAGGACAATGTGATTGATTCAAAAGAGGGAGTACAACAAGGGGATCCTCTCGGTCCTCTCCTGTTATCACTTACCAACAACAGTCTGACCCACAGCCTTTTGTCACCATTAGCTGTTTGGTATCTGGATGACTGCTGCATAGAAGGAGAAGTTTCTACTCTAATCAATGATATCGAACACATTCGAACTCAAGGAGCAAAAATTGTATTGTTCTTACGGCCAGACAAATGCCAAGTGATTTCTAAAAGCGGTACCTATATTCAACCTCTACTTGATATAATGCCAAACGTAAATGTCTGTGATGTGTCATCCGCAGACTTACTAGGCGCTCCACTTTGCGCCGGATTTCACCTCGATATGTTCTTAGAATCGGCTATCACACAACTTCAGCAGGTAGGCCGAAAGCTCTCAAAACTTGCGAAGCACGACGCTTTCTTAATACTTCGACATTGTTTGACGTTGCCAAGGATCAACTTCCTTTTACGCTGCGCACCTTGTTATACAAACGGCCTCGTGAAAGCCTTCGACGTGGAAGTTCGCAGTTCTCTGGAGGAAATCCTTAACCTCAGGCTCTCTGACAAAGCCTGGCGTCAAGCCTCGCTACCTGTTAAGATGAGTGGACTGGGTGTTTTGCGTGCGGAAGAGTTATCCATACCGGCCTTTTGTTCATCTGTTTCGCGCACGAAGGACTTAACTGCGCTATTAATCCCAGTGCATTTGGCGGATCGCTTAGGCACTAGTGACCTTAACTACCGAACGGCGTCAGAGAGTTGGACTACTAAATTCGACCTGACTGTTCCAACGGATACAACCTTGCAACAACGTTGGACAGCACCATTGTTTGAGAAGCAATTCCGACATCTGGCAGCTTCATGCGCCTTTCCCAAAGATCAGGCCCGCTTGCTAGCCGCGTCTACCAGATGGTCTGGCGCATTCCTTAATGCCCTACCGATAGCTTCAATGGGCACAAAACTAGACGACAATTCAATCTGTCTTGCATCAGTCCTCCGCCTCGGTATTCTCAACTCGGTTTCATTTAAGTGTGAGTGCGGGGTCGTATCAGACCCCTCTGGTATTCACGGGCTAGACTGCCCCAGAGTGGTTTCTCGGCACAATCGGCACAGTGCTGTAAACACACTTATTCGTAGCGCCCTTGCCACAGCCGGTGTCCCGTCCCGCCTTGAATCAATCGGGCTCTGCAGAAACGACGGAAAGATACCGGACGGTGCTTCACTAGTCCCATGGGAAAGGGGACGTCTGCTAGTATGGGACTTAACGTGTCCCAACATTCTTGCTGCCAGTCATTTGCCTAGTGCGGTCACTGGGGCCGGGGAGGTTGCTAGATTGGCAGAGGATCGAAAGAAGGCCAAATATACATGTATTGACGAATCGCAATATAAATTTGTGCCGTTGGCAATCGACACAATTAGTGCTGCCGGGCCGATAACTTCGAATTTTTTGACAAAACTGGGCAATATGTTGGTGATGGCAACAGATGCTCGGAGAGCTGCCAATTTCCTCTTGCAGCGTTAAAGCTGTGTAGTGCAGCGGGGAAATGCAGCGTGCCTGTTAGAGGTCGCTCGAGACGGAAACCTTCCAACTTAACGATACTGAAATATCACAAACTATACAATTTTCTAGTAGGTAAACAATTTATTTTGTCTTTGGAGATTAAATTTAAATTTTATAATTTTAAATATTTTCTGTTTGATTTTTTTCTCATTTTTTGAAAAAAATGAAAAAATAGTACAGAGTTACTATCCAATTATAAAGATATGACTTAAAAGTTTAAATTTATTTTTAGTAATAATTTTTATATTTAACAATTTTTTGTCTGATTTTGTTTTTATAAATAAATTTATAAAAAATAAAATAAATTTAAATTAATTAAAAAAAAATTAATTTTAATTTTAAATATAAAATTAAATATAAAATATAAATATTTTATATTTAAATAAATAGCATCCATAAATAATATGTAAATAATAAATAATATTTATAAATAAATAATGAATAATAAATAATGAATTAATAATTTTTTAAACAACAAAAAAATTACAGCGAATGAAACAATTACCAGCGAATGAAAATATTTGTAATAAATAAATAAATTATTAATAATAAATTGTTTATAAATAATAAAACAATATTTAAATAAATATGCTATTAAATAATTTCCTTTGATAAAATTTGATTATCTAGTATCTTATTCTAATAGAAAATATATTATTTATTATCCATCCATAAAAATTTGCCACTTAAGAGTTTAAATTTATTCTTTATATTATTGTGCTGATTTATATATTTTACTATTTTCTGCTTAATGTTATTTTTATAGTAACCCAGTTTAAAATATGTATCTATTAAATTATTTAAATGATTTTGAAGAAAGCCAATATCATTACATATTGTTGCAATTCTTAAAATTTCATTATTTAATGTATTATATTTTATATTATATGGTATGCATGAATGCTCATGCAAAAATATGTTTCTTGTAAATTTAAATGTCATCTTTACGATATAAATTAACAGTAGTTTTAGTTAATGTTAATTTAATGTTCATGTCTAGATATACACCTTCTTTATCATTAATATTGGTTTTATTAAGAATAAGGCTACCTGGATAAATGTGCTCACTAATTGAATAAAATTACTAATTAAAAGTAGTTTTAATTGATGTTATAATTAGCGTAATATAAAATGAAGACGGTAATTCCTCTTTTAAAATATTAAAAGTATATTTAATATTCCTCTTAAATATTTCAGGCTTCTACTAATTTAATAATTAGTAGTGGTATTAATAATGGTATTATTTATTATTAATATTATTCAATATTTATATTAATTCAAGTTGATGTTTTATAATTGAATATAAATTCATTAAATTATATAAAATAAATTATAGTGATAATTCATTATAGTGATATTTAAATAATAAGCGTTCATATCAGAACATAATGCGATGAAGGATCTTAATATAAGATATTAATCTGATATCATATTAATCTATTCAAGTTGATGTTTTATCAACTGTTTTCGTGAAAATGCCATAATTAAAGTCATAATATTTATATGAATGTAATAGATTTTTAGCACAAAACAAGTTACTACTAATAAAGTACTAATAAATCTACATGATCACAAATCGATATAGATATTTCTTTATTAGATAAAGAAATATTGTGCAACGAATATTAGTTATGTAAATATCTAAATGCCGTTTTGTCTATAAATATTTTTAAAATCTTTTGATCTATAACATCTCCAAGTTAGGTTACTTACCTCTTAAAGTATTGTATTTGTCATTTGTATTAAGCTTTTACAAATAAACGCTGCTATATACAGATTGAGCACATGAAGGAGCGATATTTAACACCGAACTGAATCACGTTAAGGATAAATGCATGGTAATTGCAAATGTAATTTTCAAAGCAAAACCTCGAGAATACGCAATTTATGTGCTCATTTTACATAACAGATGTCTCACAATTTGCCGCAAAAGTGCCCTTACGTGATTAACATAAACGACAAGAAAGTAAATCTCAACGATCAATCACTAGCAAGTAACATAAGCTTATAGGATAGCAATATGGAAGTTGAGTAAATTTATTCAAGTAATTTGCATTAACTAATTTTTAGTTTATCGAATCTGAATTTGGCGGAAAATTGTTAAGTCTAAAACTACATTATGCTCGCTGTAATTATTTTAATTTGTAAATAATCAATTTGAACAAGTTCTTTGAGGAACAAAGAAGCATATAAAGTTTCAACAAATTTAATTTCTGCTTTGCGGGCTAATAACAAATTAGAAAGACAAAATATTGGGTAGATGAAAGACGTTTTTTTTAAATTAAATTCGTAGTTCACAAACGAAAACATAATTTATAGGAATGGAGTTGACAGCAGCATTCTTCCAACTTTTAGCAACTAAAGTTACTTAAAGGCTATTTTATATCCTTAATTGGTAATAAGTGAATAGGATCTGTAAGTAAATAAATTATACACTGAAATTCAGTGCATAATTCAGATTACAATTTTTAAAATTTTAGCAGCAACTCATTTTAGTATAAAATGTAAAAATCTGTTTAAGATGCCATTTAATAAATTAATAAATGGTTTAATAAATTAAGTAACTTTAAATTTGTTTTAAAAAATTTAAGTATTTATTTAATATTAAATGTTAAATATTTATTTAATAAATATTTAAAATTTTTATAAAAAGATGCCAATAAAAAATATGTTTTCATCTTTTAAAACAAGAACTGAGGCTCTTGTTATAGATGCCTTATTATCACATCATACTAGATGCATATCCTTATTAATACTTTATCTAATATTATCTTTATAAGACAAGAGCTATTTTCAAAAGATATTTTTATAATATCTTTATATTATCTTTATATTATCTTTATTTTTATTTAAATAAAATATCGTATAAAATACGTAGACTCAGTTATCTGATCTGATATTAGTATTTAAGTCTAAATCTTAATAAATTTATCCCTATTTTGATCAATGTTGTGTGAGATACAGACATCAGGTCGACGTTCATTTCCCGTGAACTTATCTTGGGTTCGACAGTTAATTGATTATGCTTGCTTCAACCAAAACACACTTTTTGATAGGTAAGATGCTCACAAAATAATTTGCTCTCCAAGTACAAGCTAAAATTGGCCTAACCATAATTGGCTGAATGCTAGCAGCCAATTCACTAACATGCATTTAATTCTATGTTATTTTCGCAATTTACTTGGCGCTATCTTTTCAATTTAATAAAAACAAATTATGTATTACAAATATATTATTATGTCTTATTATGTATGTCTTATTATTTGTATTTGACATAATTTAGAATATATTTTAAATTATTTAATTAATATTCATTTCAACACAAAAATTACATCACGTTTTATCAAATTTATAGAAAATATGTAAATTTTCTATAAATTTTCTGGTGTTTATGCCTTTTCATGAGGAAAACATAGTGATTTATTCACAAGTACACCGTTTGGTGTCCCAGTGCAGGTATATATACTCGAAAAAGCGACGACGAAACGTTGTTAATAAAATGTTGCTTTTTGATTTGCTGTTCTAGCATATACTAATATACAATCGGTCCGGCATGGATTCAGCACACAGGTCTTCCTATTAAGTACAAATATATATAATGATGATATAATATATAATTATGCATAATATATAATGATGTGATTTATATATATGTGATATATATAATAGTTGTGCACGGATGTGCTAAGTAGACAACAGTCTAGGATTTCTTTCGAAATATGGCATTTATACAGAATGGTGTTGCTTCTTAGACTGGACTTTGATTCACGACTTTCAGTCACCATGTCACTTCTAGACGACCAATGAGTACCCAGCAACACTCATCAGTAGAATGAAGTACTCACTGGTCGTTTCGGTTGCCTGTGTGACATTGTGAATAAAGGCGTTTCCGACACTTTGCTTAATTGTCTGAGGCTTACGCTCTTAACCAGATCGAATTGCTGTGCGGACCATCCTTAAACACTAGGCAGAGGTTGTTGCTGAATTGTCACTGCACTCGTTGGATCCTAAATAGATATGGCAGGTATAATAGTAATGCACGGATGTGCTGAGTAAACAACGGTCCAGGATTTCTTACGAAATACGGCATTTATACTAAATGGTATTGCTTGATAGACTGAACTTCGATTCACGACTTTCAATCACCATGTCACTTCAAGACGACCAATGAGTACCCGGCAACACTCATCAGTAGAATGAAGTACTCACTGGTCGTTTCTGTTGCCTGTGTGACATTGTGTATAAAGGCGTTTCCGACACTCTGCTTAATTGTCTGAGGCTAACGCTCTTAACCAGATCGAATTGCTGTGCGGACCATCCTCAAACAGTAGGCAGAGTTTGCTGCTGAATTGTCGCTGCACTCGTTTGATCCTTAATGGATACGGCAGGTATAATAGTATTGCACGGATGTGTTGAGTATACAACGGTCCAGGATTTCTTACGAAATACGGCATTTATACTAACTGGTGTTGCTGGATAGACTGCACTTCGATTCACGACTTTCAGTCACCATGTCACTTCTAGACGACCAATGAGTACCCGGCAACACTCATCAGTAGAATGAAGTACTCACTGGTCGTTTCGGTTGCCTGTGTGACATTGTGAATAAATGCGTTTCCGACACTCTGCTTAATTGTCTGAGGCTTACGCTCTTAACCAGATCGAATTGCTGTGCGGACCATCCTTAAACACTAGGCAGAGGTTGTTGCTGAATTGTCACTGCACTCGTTGGATCCTAAATAGATACGGCAGGTATAATAGTAATGCACGGATGTGCTGAGTAAACAACGGTCCAGGATTTCTTACGAAATACGGCATTTATACTAAATAGTGTTGCTTGATAGAATGAACTTCGATTCACGACTTTCAGTCACCATGTCACTTCAAGACGACCAATGAGTACCCGGCAACACTCATCAGTAGAATGAAGTACTCACTGGTCGTTTCTGTTGCCTGTGTGACATTGTGTATAAAGGCGTTTCCGACACTCTGCTTAATTGTCTGAGGCTAACGCTCTTAACCAGATCGAATTGCTGTGCGGACCATCCTCAAACAGTAGGCAGAGTTTGCTGCTGAATTGTCGCTGCACTCGTTTGATCCTTAATGGATACGGCATGTATAATAGTATTGCACGGATGTGTTGAGTATACAACGGTCCAGGATTTCTTACGAAATACGGCATTTATACTAAATGGTGTTGCTTGATAGACTGAACTTCGATTCACGACTTTCAATCACCATGTCACTTCTAGACGACCACTTCAGCATCGAAATGATGAGTACCCGGCAACACTCATCAGTAGAATGAGGTACACACTGGTCGTTTTGGTTGCCTGTGTGACATTATGATTATAGGCGTTTCCGACACTTTGCTTAATTGTCTGAGGCTTACGCTCTTAACCAGATCGAATTGCTGTGCGGACCATCCTTAAACACTAGGCAGAGGTTGTTGCTGAATTGTCGCTGCACTCGTTGGATCTTTAATGAATACTGCATGTATAATAGTAGTGCACAGATGTGCTGAGTAAACAACGGTCCAGGATTTCTTACGAAATACGGCATTTATACTAAATGGTGTTGCTTGTCAGACTGGACTTTGATTCACGACTTTCAGTCACCATGTCACTTCTAGACGACCAATGAGTACCCGGCAACACTCATCAGTAGAATGAAGTACTTACTGGCCGTTTCGGTCGCCTGTGTGTATATAGTCGTATATACAACATTGACAAGAAAATTTCACAAATTTCACAGTCTGATCTAACATTCCGTGCGCGTGGCCGGCTGAAAGACTGCATTTTTAACAAATTCACAATTTTCACTTGATGGGAATATCGAGATTTTCTTAGAGTAACTCATATCTCCGGTATAATTACCAAAAAATATTATATTTTTTCTGTTCAAGTGTTCCTAAGTACTGCTTATCAGTAGCATTATATGTCGGAAATGTTTTGAATTGTACGGGTATTATGACATTTCTCAAGAAGGGCTACATGTCTTCGTATTTTTATTTTTAAGAAACAAATATGTTGTTTGTGTCACTCCCGAGCACTAAACGACAATGATGTGGTTGACGCGCAATAAACAATGATTATTGTTTATTGTTTATACAATAAACAATATTTATTGTATATAAATATATTGTATAAATAAATATATATAATTATGATTCAATAACAATATAACAATATTCCGCAGTGCTTTTATTGTATGACCGCTGGTTCATTTGTGTTAATATATATTACATATATATGTACTTTATATGTATTCACATTTTTCTTGGATCTTTTGCTTTACTCAACTTTATAAATCAACTTTATAAATGATAGTCGCGCAGGGAGGGACTATCACGTTTCATTGATTTGTGGATTTTCCCAGTCAAATTCTAAAGGGCTAAGACTTAACAGAGGACAGTTTCGTAGCAGTATCTTCTTCAATTCCATTGTGTCGTTGATGGATAAACCGTACGCAGAAATGACATGCTCCAATGCCTGGCAAACACCGAGGGCTCCAAGACGGAGCGATAAAGTCGTTTGCTTCGAGGTTTCGTTGGCACGGTGTACGCCTGGTGTATGCCTGTCAAACACTGTGGCAGGGGGTACATTGAGGAAGGAAGTCAATCTTTGGCAAGCTGAGCAAAATCAGGAATGCGTCTTGAGCGCTCAATTTGGTCAACCGGATTCCGGCGTTATAAAGCTCGTTCACTGTGCAGCTTAATGCGTTGTCAATGCTTGATTGACCGCCAAGCGGTGTACCCAGAAGCTGTGCGTCTTGAGGTGTGATAGCCTTGCACCCAGTTAGCTTGCACGTGATAGCTTGGCTCACATTCCTGCTGTCGGTGATCACCTCGCACATTTTTTTGTGGATATCGGCCAGAATGTCCTTTACCGTGCCGCCCATGACGCAGTTGTCGAGGCACCATAGGTTCAAACTGAATTTTAAGCTATTTACCAAGCTGCTGACGGTGAGGCAAAATAGTATATGGCCCAATAGGTCTCCCTACTGAACGCCTTCAGTCGAGAGGATACGTTTGTTTCCGAATAGAAGTTCGCTATTGCGGTCGTAACAAAGTCGAACAAGCGGTAAAATATGCGGTATTTCGAAAGCAACGCAGCTCAGGATTGCATTTCTGCTCAAGTAGTTGAAGGCGTAGTAGCCAAGTTTACCGTAGTGTTGTTACGACTAGCCATGTAACGCTTGAACACTCGAGATGCATGTTTGCCGCTTCGATTCCGCTCGGGGAACCGACGCCTAGCTGTATACGGAGAAAATGATCGGAGAGCGGACCGGATGCGAATTGACATGTCAGTTTAGAAGCGATGTGGCAAATTGTAAATCTGATGGCGATCAGACGGATATCACCATCTTTCTTTAGGAAAGCGAGTAACTTTCCGCCGCATAGAATATTAGCAACGTTATTCAATACTGTTCCCTCTAGACGAATTGTCATTAGATTCATTAAAGCCGTGACCAAGTGGCTTGGTGAGGCCTCTACTAAAAATCCTGTGATATCTCGTAGGTGCATTTGGCTTAAGCCGTCAGGGCCATCAGCGCACGGGGGCGGGAAAGAATGTAAAGAGCACAGTGAAGATGCGGCGGTAATTACCGGGCCGCAATCGAGAGAATAAAGCGGCAAAGGTAGGCAATCGGTAGATAGTCTTCTCGGGAGGTGCTTAGTTTGTAAAGTTGTAGTTATGTTTTATCATAGGTACGATTCCCGAGACCCTGCACACAGTACGAACAGTGCCGCGGATGTTGCTGTCGTCCTCAATTGTTTCATAAATCTTTCGGCGCAGTTGATCCACGGCGGATTTATTCTTTGTGATGTTTCATCGGTTATGTTCCTCCATACTGCCGTCAGCAGAGAATTGGTAGCGTGCGCAAGCAGCTCGAATCTTTACAGATATTGAGGGATCAGAGCGCGTACAATGATTCGCTAAGGCACGCGAAGGGCAATTTTAGGGAAGCTGAGTAGACTCCACTACACCGACTCTTTAGAAGTGCGATCCACGACTGCGACAATATGCTGAAACTTCGAGGCAACGACAGGTCGAGCGGCGCGCGGAATACGACGGATTACAAGAAAATTTGCGGATAACAGTTGAGTGCGAAAAGAGCGATCGGTGTCTTCGCTGGTAGCCACGGCAGGCTTACGGATATATCTAAACAGGGTGATGTTGTCTGGATCATTGACAGGCGGGAGCCTAGAATCAGGACAACCTGGCGTTGGACCATGTCTTCGTACCATTTCGGAAGCGCTAGCGATGAAGATTCTGTGACAAATTTAGCATTGTACCCTCCCTTGGTTTATTGTGAGCGTATTAGAGTCGCATATATTGTTGCTTGTCCTATACGGTTCTGTTGAGTTATGTACCGCATTGTCTTGATGATTCATCACATTTAACTTTTGATAAATGGCTGGAACTTTGCACAAATCGGCCTTTGTCAGAGTTTAAACTTTGTTCTGAATCGTTCAGGTAATATCGCCATGCATCTAAATCTTTATTTGATTCCATTAGTGCCTCTTTCAAGGCACTAATCTGCTTTTACCTGCTTTGTACCAGAACTACCCAAATTACGTCGCTGTCGTTTCGTTATGTCGTATTGTTTCCAGGAAGATGCTATTGGAAATCTTTGAAATGTCTTGAAAATGATACTTTTTTTCTGGTTTTGCCCTTGATATCCATCATTGTACTTTGTTTGAAAGAGAGGTAACATCATCTAATGTAACAGTGGGGAACCTTTTTGCCCATGAATGCCACTTTACAATTCATTGTTCCTCATAGAGGTCGCATTATACAAATATTTTTGTTTGTCATTTTACCCTATAGGCCTTGGCCTCTTAGTAATTTATCAGTAATGCAATGAAAGAAAAGTGCATAAATATCGTTAATTGACATTTTTAAATTTGAATAAAAATTCATATTATCTTATCATATTTGGTGTTTAAATTTTAGTAAATAAATCAAAGAATTAAATGTGCATCAATTGAAGTCATATTTTTTTTTAGTTGAATACCAATGAGTATACTTCTGTAGTAAAAGAATTAATTAATTAATTAATTTCCTTTTAAAGGAATTTAAAAGGAAAAACATGCGAATTAATTGTAAACTTTTTAAATTTTTGTTGTTTATTTTTTAAACTTTAAAAGAGTTATTATCATTTTGAGAATCATTTTAGTAAGAAGTATTATAAAGAAATTTACGAAATATACCTTTAGCATTTTTTACATAAAATTGTGATACAAACAGTAGCAGACAAAATTCTGCTCAAATTTCAGTTAAGCATACTAACTTCTGCTCAACGGTTTAAAATTCAGTCTTTATTTGATCGAACTTTCAAGGCAAGGAATGTGTTCCAAATTAATGCAATTGAGTTAACAAATATAATTCTAAACGGAAAGAATTTTGCTTTAAAATTTATAAATTAAATATTAAAAATATTAAAAATAATAATTTAAAATATTAAAAATAAAAGCATGGCTCAGCGCCAAGCTTTTATTAGTCAATTCACAAAAATTGACTTAAATTTTAATTTTATATAATTATAAATTATAAATTATCTTAATTATAAGTTTTATGATTATATAAATATAAATCTTATATAATTATTTATTATTTTTAATTATTTATCTTTATTTTTAATTTGTAGACTCAGTTAGCTAATATGATTTGATTATTATGATGCAACAAAAAATCATCGCAAAATCACATGAAGTAGAAGAAATCAAATATACATAATTATATATATTTATAATATATATTATAAATATATATAATAATATAAATATTATAATATATATTATATATATTATATATATTATATATTATACAAGGGAAATGGACATAACTGAATATTGAAAACCACCGTCCATCAGCAATCAAATCCCTAGACCGGTTTCTTATTATTGAGCTTCATCGGTACGTTCAGGATTTTAAGATTGTTCAAGGATCGTCACACAGTTTAGATGGGTTAATCACAAGGATAATTATTACAAGTATTCCAATTATTACAATTATTCCATTTTAGGAATTTCTGGTGTTTCTTTTTATTACGAAAGCAGTCGAAACGTACCCTAACCACTTCATCCGACTGACGATGACTGCTGGGTGGTTAGGAACGTCTCGGAGTGATACATTATACTGATGGAGATGATGATCAAAGTCCAGTTATTTAGCAGCACATATGGATTTAAAATCAATCGTAGCCAGTTTTGGCTCCTGGACCACAGTTTCAAGCGATTTTTCGCAATAACAAAATATTATATATAAGATTTGCTAGTGTACATATTACATGTAGCATAGTGAGAACTGCCTTCCCGGATCTGTCTTTCGAGATTCATTTTTTATATATCGCAGTAATATTATATATATATTCGATCGAATACTGGATAAAGACAATTTTTACATATTTGGAATTTAAGCGCGCAGATTCTAAAATCAGAATCCAGAAACAAGAATTCTAAAATTCTTAAATTTTATGTGTCTAAAATTCTTTCAACATTTTTCACGATGCAACATTCGCACAATTTGAAAAGCAATTATTTACGGTAAAAATCAAAATAAAACTTTACACTTTTTGCTGTTAATATATTTAAATTCGCGGGTAGACAACGGTAATTATCTTTAGTTAGTGAAAGTGCTTTAATAAATAATAAATAAAAATTATACGCTATAATTATAATTACGTAATATTATTAATTATTACGAATTAAAAATTACGATAAAATTAGATAAAATTTCAGATGTTGAAGCTTAAAAGATTCTAATTGTCGATTGACTAAACTTTGTCAAAAATAACATACCTTCGGTTTAAAGGTATCAAACAGAAGTTAATGAATTGAACTATTGGCCATATTGTGTAACTACTTAGAAGAATAGAGACGAAATCCTGTAAATTGTAATATAAATATCATTTGCTTAAAGTTGAATACCTGAAAGAAGAATTTTTTTATCTGTATGATTACATTCTCGGTGTTCCAGAAATAGCAGTACGTTACAAACAATGCAACATTAAGTGGACTCATAATCATCTAAGTTGATATATAAGTAAATATCGTGAATATCAATCAAAATAGGAACGTGCTTTGTATTACATACCTGGTCGATGCACACCATTTTTAATACTCTGTACTGTGTTATTGGAGGAAAGTATGCATTCAAAAATGTAAACCAATTATGCATTATCGGACCCTGAGAATTACATTACAAATAAATCATCTGATATACTAGATGTTTCAAAGTTTAAAATGTTTTAAAATGGGTTGATTCTCCAATTCAATTTAATGTTAAAAAGATTAGTAATATTTTTAATTAAATTATTCATACTAGATAGATTTGATGTCAACTTAGCCCAGTACCGTTATATTTAGATGGTATTTTTATGTCATTTTCATCTACTAATACTTACAGCAAAAATGAATCCGTATAACGAAAATTGCATAATTGATTTTACATTGAATTTATCATGTTTCTCTCGAGTGATAAATTGGGCGATGACGCTACCAATGCCCATCATTGCTCCTAAAAACAAACTAAGAACTAAGATATTCAGAAAATTCTGTAAATGTTTGTGACCTCTAATCCTTATTCTGATAACTCCTAATAACCTCTATTCCTTATTCAAGTACATCGTCTGTTATTTATTAGTCAATTCATAAAAATTGATTTTTATTTAAAATTTAAATTTTTAATTTTTAATTCAAAAAATAAAATTACAAATCAACAAAAAAATAAATATAAATTTATTTTATATTTTTATTTATTGTCGTTAATAAATATAAATTTAAATTATAAAAAATTTCTATTTATTATAATAAATAATAAAATTATTTATTATTTAGTTAGTATCTTAGTCAGTTAGTCCGCATTCATATTCTGATACATTGTCTGTTATTTATTAGTCAATTCATAAAAATCGATTTTTATTTAAAATTTAAATTTTTTGTTTTTATTTAAGCAGTAAATTACGTGTCTAAGAGTCAACTCGCTTATCAAAATACATTAAATATGAGATTTTGATGTAATATCAAGCATTATACGTTCAACCATTGACTACAAGAGCTAGTAATATTTAAAGTCATAACAAATATCATGAGTTCAAGTGCTTAGTCGCGTTGTTCGCAAATGACGACAAAAGCTAAAAACATATTGGACAATTGATCTGTAGATATAACGTGGTAATGCATTGTTTGCATAGATTTGTTGTGGAAAAGCTAAAGCTGAGCCTCAAGACAAAGATTTCTGTCTAGAATGTAATATTCTTTCATAAATTTAAATCAATGATCATGAACTCTAATGACCAAAGGAACGATATTATGGTAATAAGTGACCGAAATGAAGTATCTGAGTAATCCAGTCAGTATGAGCCTTAGAGATATGGTTAAGGGATCGGACATCCTATAAAATCTTGAGTAAAGACATTGCTCATTACTATAGAAAAAGTCTGTTGAGGTAACTAGAACACTCTCATAATGTCGAAAAGCGGTTTCTTATTAGCTTGTTTCAGAAAGCTCTCTTGACAGACTATATAGATACCGCGATCCAGCTGGATAGAGCAAATCAAAAACTTGCCGCATTTTTTTCGTATTTTTTATATAAGTATAAACACAAAGGGAACTCCTTCACTGAACGTTACAAATCTTACTGGGATAATTAACATGAGATCATGCATACATAAAATCTGACGATGAGAATTTCTGCGCTCATCGTCAGAGCTGATAGATTTAAAATATTCAGAATTTAGATTTAAAAAATGCAAGCTACCTAAATAATTGATTATTCGAAACTAATAAAAAATTAGAAATAAAATTTTTAAAATGAGATTATAAAACTAAAAATCAATATTTCAAAGTCAATAAAAGCGTAATCTTTTGATTAATTAGATCAAATTAGATGCTGTAAATTAGATTTTTAACTCAATCTAAATAATTAATTAAATAAGGAATAATTTTAATAACTCAATATTAGTTTTATTAAGAATAAGGATAGGGGGTGTGTTTGTTCCTCCTCGTGGTTTTCTTGGAAACTTTCAACAGCATACCAGCTGTAAGGTGAGTTTAATGCGGACAACCGCGTTATCAGGCCCATACTACAGGACGATCAGGATGATACTAACAAAAATCGGTATCAATGGTAAAGTCCTTCAATTTTCAAACTGAAGTCTTTCTATTTTTGAATGGTAAAGTCCTTCAATTTTCGAATTGCTGGGATACACTGTAATCGAAGCAGCAGGGCGGGTCTTAACCAAAAAGTATACGAGGATTCTCAACGCATGAACGGCGTAGGAACTCAAGCAAACAAGTTCAAAAGAAAAAGAAGTTGAGAAAAGATAATATTCGTGTAGCATCCCTAAACGTTGGAACTCTCACAGGTAAACCTGAGGATATCGCCTCAATGTTGAGAAGTCATATAGATATTTGTGCATTTCAGAAAACATGATGGAACGGGGGTAAAGCGTACGACATGGAGCGGGAGCGTGGTAACAGTGGCTACAAGTTGTTCTATTATGGCACGTTGAGAACTAATGATGAAGTTAGTCTCTGAGCGTTTCCGCGACTCAGCAATGCCGGTTAGTTGCTACCACGATCGACTCATGAAAATAACCATTGTGGCGGCGGACCACTTTGCTCACATTTCCTCCGTATATACTTCACAGACTAGACGTAGTGGTACAGTATAAGGTGCTTTTTCGGAAACCCTGGATTGTCACATACGGGCAATTTCTTCTGCTGAATACATCATAATTGCTGGCGATCTTAACATGCATGTCAGGCAGACTGCTGATGGATATCGATGTCATGGCGGTAAAGGCTATAGACAATTTAATAATGAGGGATAACGCATAATTGAGTTTGCTGACTCGCATGATCTCGTTCTTACCAATATATGGTTCATCAAGCAACCTACACAGCTTTCAACTGTTTATAGCGCGAGCAACAAAACTCAAATCGATTTTATTCCCGTGTAGCTTATGTATTTGTCAACCGTAACTAATGTTAGGGCCGTGCCATACGAGACGCTCGCAACGCAACACAGCCCGATAATTTCAGTCTTGAAAATCAAACAACTCAGCAAAAAGTGACGGGTAAGCACCCGGGATCATCTAGAATCAAATGGTGGCGTTTTCATGATATGAAAGCAAAGGTGATCTCGACGATACGGCTTCTCGAATTAACGACATTTTAAGAAACATGGAACAATACTAGATACATAGTGCATACCAGAACATATAAGACACCCGACCGTACAAAACCCAGTAAAAGATACATTGAACGTAATACATGGCTCTTGACGGGAGAGGTGAAAGCAAAAGTCAAAGACAAGAAATGACTAGTCCATGCCTATCTCAGTGACAAGACACAAACAAATTGGCATGTATATCCCGAAGGAAAGAGAAAAGCTAGAAACCGTTGCGGTTGCCGGAGCGATCCTCTATGATAAAGAACAAAATAGACTAGATACATCAGATGGCGAACAGGACCTATTTCGGATTGTGAAGCTCAAGCATCAAAATATGCAGGACATCGAAAAGTTTTACTGCATTAATGAAAGGGACGGATAACTAATCATTGATAGACCGTAAGTTCTAGAGAGATGGCGTGATCACTTTGAGGAAATCTAGAATAAATAGTTTCCACAAACTCGATCCTACAAGTTTCAGTAGCGTCCAGTCAAATATTTCGAATAATAAGAGACGAAGTAGATGAAACGCTACATCGTATAGCGAAGAGCAAATTAGATCAGATAACTGAGTCTACGTTTTTAATACTAAAAAAATTATTATAAATAATAAATAATTATTGAAGATTTTATAGAATTTATATTCATGTCAAGTTAAAATTTAAAATTTAAATTCAAAATAAAAGTCAATTTTTGAATTGAATAATAAATAACAGACGATGGATAATAATAAGAATTAGAGGTCATCAAAAGGAACTGATATGTTATCAGGTTTCGATCTCATATTCCTTAACCCAACATTGCAGTCGTGTCAAATACATGCTAATGACGTATCTCCTCTGATTAAATTTGATTATCTAATTTGATTATCTAATTTGATTATCTATTTTAAAGCCACATGCCCAGATGAACATTGAATCAAGCTCTGGAAAGCCAAAGGCTGGAACGTGATCACATGGCTTACCATTGTTTCAACATGATTATTGATAAACAAGGGATTTCAAACGACTGGCAGAGCAGTTCCACTATACCGATATGGAAAAAGTTGGGGAATTCAGCAGATTGCTCCAGTTACCGTCGAATACGATTACTCAAGCAAACTATGAAGATCTTTGAACGAATGCTAGACAAGCGTATCCGAGATATCGTTCATATTTCCATTAACCAAACAGGATTTATCAAAAATTGTTGCACTACTGACGCCATTCACGCCGCACGACTGATCCTTGAAAATCGCCTGGAGAGAAATAAATCCCTACACTTGATATCGTTAATATCATTGAATATCTCCGACAGCATCAAATTCCGAAGATCTAATCCGTTAGGTGATGTTTCTCTAACAGAACACCAAGAGCCTAGTTTGAAATGCAGCTGAAATGTCGCAGCCATTTCGAATATCAGTGGGTGTCCACCAAGGAAGCGTACTCTCGCCGTCCATATTCAGTACAGTTATGGACGCTATAACGCTTGATATCCAAAGACCGATTCCCTGCAATATTCTCTATGCAGACGATGTTATGATGGCAACGAACAACAAGAACGACCTCGAGGAATTAACTAGAGTGTGTAAAAATCGACTCGCACAATACGGACTACGACTTAAAATTGGTACAATCAACATCAACGGAAACATCAACATGAACATCAGCTATAATTGGGCTACTATAACCTCACATTGAAACACAATTTATTTGTCTAATGTCCTAAATTTATAAATTTGAAGTATTAAAATATGTATGGCTTCCTATAATTCAAATTTATCCATATATTTATTAACTTAAGATTAATAAGTGCATATTTATATTATATTTATTTACATTCACTTAAGATTTATTATTTATTATTACGATTTATTATTATTTATCTTTACGGTATAACAATATTAATATATAAATTAATAAATTAATACATTAACATAAATTAATGTTAATTTAACGTTCAAATATCGACAATTTTCGTTTTTTTCAATACGTAAGCATTAATTTTTTTTTTACAAAATCCGCTAAATTTATTTCGATAATGTTTTTCTCAATTTTTATTTCATTCTGTTTTCATTATGTTTCTAATTACTTTCTAATTTCTTTATTATAATAACAAATTTTAAGTCCTAATAGCGGTAACAACTTATACCTTATTTTAGGAATATATTTAGCTAAATCTGATCCTATTATTTCATTACTTTTAGAATAATTTAAAAGTCCGGCTATATTTATGCTATCTTCATGCATTTAAGCTTCCACTATTAATCAGCTTACCAAAGTAAGCTGACTAAGTCATTATATAACGAATTGTAAATTTTATTTTTATTATTATATAATCTATATTTATACCCTTTTGATAGCATTTTCCTTAATTCACAATTTTTAATTTATTCTAATTATGAGTACATATATGTTCATTTATTTTATCAAAATTAAGACTTTTACAATTGCATTCTGTTTCCATTATGTTTCTAATATTATCGTTACATATTGATTTTAATTCTTTATTATAATTACAAATTTTTCGTCCTAATTGGTGGTAGGAGCTTATACCTTATTTTAGGAATATATTTACTTAAATCTGACCCTATTATTTCTTTACTTTTAGAATTATTTAAAAGTCCGGCTATATTTATGTTATCTATACATTTATTAATGAAGTTTATGGTTAATGTATATTTTCTATTGTTATTATTAACATTTATTGTACGATTATAGTATTTTGTATTACAATAACTGTCTATTATACAACTTAGCCTATCATAGTCGTTAATTAATTTTTGATTTATTGAACATATGATATCTTTAGAAAAACTTCTTATATTTACATAAAGATCTTTTAGTTTATTATCTCTTAAAAATTGTTTTAATATTTCTAATTTTTCCATAATTATACTTGTCTTTTTTAATAGTTTTAAGTTTATTTTTTTTATTCCTTTTATCACCATGACTTCTTGGTTTGCGTTTAACCGGATTATTATAATATAGTTGTTTATTATGTATTATACTACTTCTGCCAATTCCTTGTACCACGTCATTCAATCCTAATGGGTACATGGAATTAAGCGTTTTAATCCAAAAATCTTCTTTTTCTAATAGTTTTTGATTTAATATTGAAATTTTTCTTCGATAATATGTTCTAAAATAAATAATTTACAGTTTTTAATATCATGTCCTATTAATCTCATATGTTTATGAAATATAGTTTGACTATTATGCTGTATATTATATATGTGTTGCCTAAACCTAGTTTTTAACATTTGATATGTTTTTCCTATATATTGCAATCCACATGTACATTGTATTAGATACACTACACCTGCGGTATTGCAGTTACAATTATTATTAATATTTAATGAAAAACATTTGTTTGTCGTATTACTTACGATACAATTATTATTATTTATAACATCACAAACTATACAATTTTTTCTGTTACATTTAAAAGATCTAAAATATGAAATTGATATCAAAATTGATTGTTGTGTCGCTACCTTAAATTGACTACTTAAATTGACTCAGACTAAACATATAACCGGGCATCCATCCATAGGATGGTATCTGCTTAAGTAAACAAAACAGGCAATTAACTTGTTTTGCAAAGGCAATTAAGTATGGCAGCCAAGTTGAATACAACTGTTTCGCCAAGTTGGGAGTATCAAAAAGTCGAAGTTTAGTTAGTTCTGGTTAAATTATAACAATTTAATTATAGATTTTCGAATGAGAAATCCTAAATTGATCATCCTAAACATGGAACAAAATTACAGCCTATAGAGTTTAAATTTTAAAGTTTCCTAATAAAGTCAGTATTCAAATCAAATCAGCTAACTGAGTCTACGTATTTAATATAATTATAAAAATTATCAAAATTTAATAATTAAATAATAAAATTAATAATTGTTTTTAGATTTTTTATAATTTAAATCAAGTTAAAATGAAAAATTGAAATTTAAAATAAACGTCATTTTTATAAATTGACTAATAAATAACAGACGTTGTATCAGAATAAGAATCAGAGGTCATCAGGAGGAACTGCTATGCTATCAGGATTCGGCCCCTAACTCCTCTACCCAACATAGCAGCGGGGCCAAATACATGCTAATTATGTATTTCCTCTGATAAAACTATCTAGTATCTTATTCTAATACAAAGTATATTATTTATTATCCATCCATAAAAATTTGCCACTTAAGAGTTTAAATTTATTATATTATAGTGTTGATTTATATATTTTACTATTTTCTGCTTGATGTTATTTTTATAGTAACCTAGTTTAAAATCTGTATCTATTAAAATATTTAAATGATTTTGACGAAAACCAATACCGTTACAATTTGTTGCAATTCTTAGAATTTCATTATTTAAAGTATTATATTTTATATTATATGGCATGCATGAATGCTCATGCAAAAATATGTTTCTTGTAAATTTAAATATGTCATCTTTACGATATAAATTAATAGTAGTTTTAGTTAATGTTAATTAAATGTTCATATCTAGATATACAACTTCTTTATCATTCATATTTGTTTTGTTAAGAATAATGCTTTCTGGATAAATTTGTTCACTAATTGAATAAAAATTATTAGAATTAAATGAACATATATCATCAATGTATCCGTGACGAGACTAAACGATTTTCTTTTATGTGATTATGTCGGTCACATTTGTGTTTTTATTTTATTATACAATATTTAAATACACAATATGAATATATTGTGTATTTACCATATTATTATATCATATTGGATAATATTTACCATATTATCCAATATGGTAAATACACAATTAAATACACATATATCATAAATGTATCGAAACATATATTTCATATATTTATATTGTTTAGATTTAGTTTTTACACAGTTATGAACAAATTCATATTCTATAAAGCTTAAAAACAAGTCAGCTATAATTGGGCTACTATTACCACCCATTGGAACACCTTTTACTTGTCTAAATATAGACGTACCTTCTTTTAAATAATTTTGATAAAGTCACATTTTTAAACCTGTTTAATTATGAAAATGATAATCATGAACGTTTAATTATGTGAGTCAAAATTTATAGAATATTTAATGTACCAATCGTAGGGAGTTTGAAGTATTCGTAGATTATCGTACCTGTTAATAGAGATATTTTTAAAATTCTATGCTGGCTCTGAATATTTCGAGAAAGATGCCGAAAGTGTCCAAGATTTTTTGAAACAGTAAACATAATTCGAAAAACCTACAATTCAAATAAATATTATTTATAGGAGAAGCAAAATTTGTATTTATGTTACATTTAATTTAATAAATATTTTTTATTTTCTTTATTCCTACTTAAACTTTATTATATAGTCAAAAATTTAATTATGCGTTTTATTAACCACTACCGCCAATTGGCGATTGACAAAATAATTTGTCAATTGCGGTTTTTAGGTCAGCACATTTATTTATTTAGCTGATAATGTGGATCAACATCACTTTAAAAACAAATGGTCATTCTAAAGAAAGAGAATCCAGATATCTATAAAATGCTGTACGCATATCAAATTTTGTAAATTTTTGTTAGAAATACAATATAAACGGCCAGCGCAACAAATAAATACAAAAAGGTAGTTGTAACTTTCTAGGTTTATTATTGCTCACTCGAATGTAAGATGATGCCGGTGATGCCGGTCCCAAGACCGCCAATGTCGGTCCGCCAATGCCGGTCCTCCAATGGGTCCGCCAATGCCGGTCCTCCAATGGGTCCGCCAATGCCGGTTCCAAGCCCGGATGAAAAAGGAGGAGGGTTGAGGCTAGGAAGGGCATTCACTCGTAAAAATTCCGCTCCAACCACAAACGAAATGAAAAGTCTACAAACCTCAAACTACGTTACTAGGGCGGCCCCTGCAAGCGACGCGCGCCATATCCCGCATGACGTGACAAATATCAAAGGGTTACCGACTCACGGACGAAGTCGGATAAAGAAGCAAGTCCAACCTCGAAACCTACGTCTAATGTCACTAAACATCGGTACACTAACCGGAAAAAGCAGAGAATTAGCTGCCAACCTCAAACAACGCAATGTCGATATTGCAGTTGTTCAGGAAACTAAATGGAAAGGTTACAAAGCGAAAGAGATCGGCGATGGGTATAAGCTTTATTACCACGGCACTATCAAAGGACGAAATGGAGTCGGGATCATATTATCTGAGCACTTGCAACAATCTATTACAGCGATACAACGAATCTCAGACCGCATTATGTTAGCCGCGTTAGATATCAAAACACGCAGAGTAGTAATAATCTCAGCATATGCTCCTCAACAAGGTTGCTCCGACGAAGAAAAGGACGATTTTTGGCAAAGACTCAGTGACGCGACCCAATCTGTCAAGGAAGATGAAATTGTCTTCGTAGGCGGAGACCTAAACGGCCATGTCGGCTGAACATCCTTCGTTCCAACGAAACCACGGTGGCCTGGGTATCGGAACTCTAAATGAAGATGGAGCAAGGATCCTTGACTGGGCGCAAGCACAAGACCTTGCACTGTGCAATACTTTCTTCGCCAAACGAAACTCTCACCTAGTCACGTACTCCAGTGGAAACCACAAGACGCAGATCGATTTTTGGGCATGCCGCCGAACCGATCTTAAACTAGTCAAGAACACCAAAGTGATTCCCTTCGAACCAGTTGCTAGTCAACACCGCCCACTGGTAATGGATACCCTAATACCAACGCCAATTAACGGACTCCCAACGAGTCTCTTAATTGTTAATCTTTTCCTGGTGACTTTTCCTTCGCCAGGAAAAGGCGAAGAATAAGAAGACTCGAATGTAAGATGATAATCGTGGTCAATGTGACCGTTTCCGTGCTAGCAGTGAGTGTTTCACAGCAAACAGTTGTGTCGTGATAATAATGCTAGAAGATCACAAGTACGAAAGTAAACGAAAGCGTTATTAAACAACGCGATTACCTTAAAAAATCAGTTGTTCATATCACCTTTTCCTTTGAATATCTTAATTATACTCGATCTATAAGAATTTGATCTATAGACAGAACAGAAACATCCCTGGTTGAAAAATAACAACCAAGAATTGCATAAATTTGGTCATGATGTATTTATATGTACGACGCGTAGCATGCCGGGATCGTAAGTCTTTTTCCATGGGAAGCATAGCTCGGTTGATTTCAGCAGGTGAAAAAGAAATTGAGCGAATCAGAACAGGGTTGGAATTACGTTTAGACTGGCAATAATGATATATCTTGTCGCTATCGGAAGTATAATGTATATGTAATTGTATAATGTATATCGAATGCAATTATATAACATACGATATCATACGATATCATTTTATATCATGAACGTCATGTCATAATTATTGAATTATGATATCATTATTAAGATATATTTCATATATTTGCGATTATAAAATAAATAGATAAATAATGTGACTTATTTATTATAAAATAAATAGGTCACACTAAATAATCAAATTTCATCAGAAGAAATACGTCGTTAGCGCGTATTTGGCCCCGCTGCTGTGTAGGGTCGAAAAATAGAGGCCGAAACCTGAAAACATAGCAGTTCATCCTGATGACCTCTAATTCTTATTCTGATACAACGTCTGTTATTTATTAGTCAATTCATAAAAATGACGTTTATTTTAAATTTCAATCTTTTATTTTAACTTGATATAAATTATAAAAAATCTTATAACAATTATTTATTTTATTATTTAATTATTAAATTTTGATTTAGCATTATTATTGTTATTATTTTTTAATTTGACATGTTAACTGATTTTTATCATGTGGCCATCAATATGTCACTATCTTACAAAAACGGTTTAAAATGTTCATTAGATGCGTATTACAACAAATCCCTTCTCAGAAAATAACCGTGATCCTCCAAACTTTAGAGAGGATATTACAACTCTGGAAAATGAATGTTTCTTGGAAACATTCATTTTTTCAAAAACAAATTCAAAAATCGCGAAACACACAATAGCACCCCAGGATCGGGAACGAAAATATTGTCGATTGATATCAAGCGGAAAGATTAAGGCTGCCACATCCGTCCTCGAGAGAAGCGAATGAACGGCGACACTTCCACCGTATCACATTATTGACGGTTTAACAGTGAAGGACACTTAAAAAATTTGCACTCCCCCTAAGCACAATCACAATCAACGCTTTTATTCAATTAATTATTTCCATGTGCGAAAATGCATCACCCAACAATGTTTCTTGATATTATTATTATAGTGTACAAGTTACTAGCCGCAAATGGCTGTTTCAACTGTTCACAAATTACATTTTAAAATATCAATTAAAATACATCCACGAATCCAAATTAGAGTTCACAATCCACTTCAGCAGCATCTTCTTGAAGTGTCTATTGCTAGTAGCATTGACGACGTCTTCAGGCAGCGAATTCCAAACATTCAATGCGCGGTGGGAAAGCCTACTCACACTCCTTATTTTGCCATGGGGGAATTTAAATAACGTAAGGGAGTGACCTCTGCGACGCGAATTTCTCAATTTTATCGAATTGGATGGGAACCCCTCTTTTCCACGAACCAAATGCCACATCGCTACAAGATCTAAATATAGTAGCCTCTGGGCCGTTGAAGGCATTTTTAAGCAAGCTAGGCGCTCATTGTAAGAATAAAGAGATGTAATGCAAAGTTTGGTTCCTCTACGTAAAATCGACTCGGTCTTTTTCATCTCAGCCTTGGTGGATGGAAAAGTTGATGCGATGCAGTATTCCACATGCGGACGGACTAACGCACAGTAGAGATGCTTAAATAATTTTGGATGCAGCTTACTAAATGTGTTCTTAATACAATACAAGGCCTTCATGGCTTTACCGTAGATATAATCGGTATTCGGTCGTGTTTTAAGGTCGTTATTCAAAATAATCCCTAGGTCTCTATGAACAGAAATGTTGTGAAGCTTATAACATCCTAAATAGAATTCATGATCAGATTTACATTTGCCGAGTTTCATATGAACGCACTTATCTACATTTATGGTCATACCGGTAGCACTGCTCCAGTCGTAGATTGTCTGGAGATCATGTTGTAGATGCCGGCCATCAGGATCTGAGATGCTATCGCACCACACTTTCACATCGTCTGCGAATGCCAGGCAGGGACTGTTTATGCGTAACAGAAGATCATTGAGAAATATAATAAAAAGCAAGGGACCAAGGACTGTACCTTGCGGAACTCCGGATTTAACTAACCTAGTAGAAGACATGCTATTGCCAACCCTCACCTGAAATGATCTCCCGTCCAAAAAATCACGAATCCAATTGCATAACATGGAGGATACTCCGTAGTGTGCTAACAACCTAATCATCCCATCATGAGGGACGCGATCGAAGGCTTTCGAAAAATCAATAAAGATTATATCGAGTGAGCTACCAAAACTTAACGACTGGGTCCAAGTTTCGCGCGCGGTAAGCAAGTTCGTCAAACAAGAACGGGAGTGACGAAAACCATGTTGAGCGGACGATAGTATACCAAGAGAGACAAGATGATCGTAGACTCTAGTGCTGATGGCGCGTTCGAGAACTTTGCACAGAGAAGAGGTTAAGCTTATTGGCCTATAATCACCACAGGATGATGCAAAAATTTTTTGGGAATAGGAACAACGGTTGCAGTTTTCCAATCTTCTGGGACACTGCCAGTGGCCAGAATTTTATCAAAGATAATAGTCAGGAATGGTGCCAGGTAACTCGATAAAGCTTTGAGCAGGTATGGGGAGATGTCATCGGGGCCAGCTGCGCTAAAAGGACGAATATTATTGAGATAATCTTGAATTTCAGTAACGCAAATTGGCCGGGATTCATTACGCGGAGGGATAGAGCACCCGTACCATATCATATGAGAATCGCAATGTGGTAAAGTGGATAAAGAGAACGAGGATGCGAAGGTCTCAGCTATATCAGTTTCATTTGTAACCAAGCCACATTCAGAGTGCACATGCTTGATTGCAGAGTTGAGCGTTCCGTTTTGCCGAGCATATGACCAAAATAGCTTGGGGTTGCGATTAACTTCCTTGATGATTGTAGATTCGAATTTATCACGTTTTAACGTTTTCATACGAGTACAGACGTTCCTAAGATACCTATAAATGTTGGCGTAATACGGAAGCGAACGAGATAACTTCCAAAGACGATTTCGTACTCGCAACATCAATCTCAGGTCCTTATCGAACCAAACAGGATATTTAGTATTTGGCGAGATGATACGCTTTGGTGCAAACACGTCAGAAATACCTAAAAGGTAATCCCCAATCACTTTTAGTGAGACTTCTTTAGTATTTGTTAAAGATAGTGGACGACGTTGACAGAAAGATAAAATTTGCTCATCAAGCACTTTTGACCAAACCCGTTTTACGATGGGAGCCGTAAAATGGCGGAATTTAAAGTTTGGGGTGACCTGTAGTGATAGCACGCAGTGGTCAGAGTTACCTATCGGTGGAAGATAATCCACTCGAGCTATGTCTTCAAGACGTTTGGAAAAAACCAAGTCAAGTATAGTATCATTATTATGGGAAGAAAATCGTGTGGGCTCTTGAATGTGTTGTACTAGTAAGAGTTCATCAGCGAGGAAGTGGGAGATTTCTCTTTCTACGACGGTGCCATCATCAAATATTGTTTGCCGCCAATCTGATCTAGGTAGGTTGAAGTCTCCTAGAAGAAGGAAATGAGAACTGATACTTATCGATCGCAATACTGACTTCAGAAGATTACAATCAGTGATCATAGAAGGTGAGCGATATACAACGCAGAGACTGATACCAACACGATCATACCCAATATGAAAGGTAATACTCTCGAACGAGCCTTGCGGATCACAAACTTGATCGATGCCAGAAATTAGCAAATGGTCTCGAACGTACACTGCAACACCGCCCCCTCGCATACTGGACCTCCTGTCCCCTCGAAGTAGACGATAACCTGGAATATTTACAGTGGCATCCAAGATGTGTTCATGTAGCCATGACTCACTAACACAGAATATATCATACGCATTAACCTCAACATGGTATCGAAGCTCTACAAGTTGTGCAGGAAGACTTCGTAAATTTGAATAACCTACCGATAAATAGCAACGAGTTGCATTGGAATCCTTTTTGGTTTTACTAAGGCACGGTCTATCAAATACAATCAGATACCCTAAGGAATGGTCAGTGTTCTCTGAATTTACATGGAAACAGGGGTCATGACAGTTAAAGGAGCCAACTGTTTCCAACGTACGACAGGACGCCACTTGACAACCCGAAAATCCCGTATGCATATATTAGCCTCACCTTGAGAAAGCCGGTGTCTCAATTCGATGTTTGCTTTTCGTAATTGTAATCGCTCATCTGGCGAAAGGTCACGAAGGATACGAAATGGCAACCCCCTAAGACGATATCCACGTGATAACAACATGCGCACATGATCACTAGAGGACAATATCACCTTCAACAGTCTTGGTTTCTCCTGTGTTCTTTTACCAAGCCGAAATAGCTTCTTCACGTGTATAGACGATGCTAACTCTTCATCACCTTCATGCAATAGATGGGATAATATCTTACGCAAAATAGACACGTCATGGTCCATATGTTCCTGTGAGTTTGCGGAATTGGACTCAGTAAGTTCGCTGAATAACACGCTATATGACCTGTCATAATGATGCCGAGTTATCTCATCCGACTTCGCATGTCGAACTTCACTATTTTCTGTAGGGGAAAAGTTCGATGCTATATGGGTTGGGGATCTGTTGTCTGAAGACGTGCACAAGCTGGACGACGAATTTGCTTGGACACTGGTGTCATTGTTGTCGATAATTGGCTTATCACATGGTGCAACATTTATAAGAGCATGCTTTGAATTCAATGAAGTCCGTAAAACACTGTCGCCCATCCGGCATTGAGGCTCAACTTCAATGTTGGAACTTGTGGCATTTACTACTGATTTAGGAGGCAAGTAATTTTCTAGCGTAGATGAAATGATGTGCGAATCGTCATCAGAAACTATCTTAGTAATCGTATATGACCTCTCATGTCCCCTTTTCCACACTCGAGTTGGCGTTGAAGCCACAGAAAGGCTATTATCATGTTGTGTTTTACTCTGGACGTGAGGGGAGATCTCTAGTTGATCGGCTTGTTTTGTGGTGTCTGTACATGAATTGGTACATTGGTTATTATCATTATCATCGGTAGGTTTGTTTTGCTCACTCCTCGTAGCCCTTCGTATAACAGCACTGCAAAAGCCGCACATGAATGATCGCAAGTGATATATCGCCTGATCTTTACTCTTGACTTTGACAATGCTCCACACATCACAGTTTGGCGCATCGCAGCCTACTTCTAACTGAGTGTAACAGTCGTCAGATAATCTGCCCTTGAAAGCGGACGGCATTGTTCGCTGGTCTAACCGTACAACAGGGGCGCAGGGCCGTCCGGTTTTGACGCTTTGTTGTGGATGCGCATGTTGAACGCCTTCGGTCATCATTTACGAGGGTTAGCACATTCGATAGCAAAATTTGCTGTTCACCTCTCATCAGCAAAAGATTCCTCTGATTCCTGGAGGCATTTGTGACATGTAGACTAATCGTGATCCCAGATAAAACCGGAGGAATACTTCCTATCGTAGTTGCCGATCTCACTCGTAGAATCATATGTAAAACGAGTCTTAATCACATCAATTCCAATACGTTGCTGATGTATATCAACTATGTGCATCTAGGCATAGTGGAGTGGAATTCGCCATTCATTCTCTCATAAGCAAATATGTGAAACCAGGATGTTGGTCTACTCGCCGTCGACGCGCGCAATGCATTCAATCGATTAAATCGCCAAAATCGATTTAATCGATTAAATCTCCAAAACGAAGAGGTACGAGTAGACTGCGACAATGAAGGTTTCTTGAATTGGTCGATTTTATCAGTGCCAGTTGGTGTCTTAAGCGCCTTAAATAGATGTTTCTTATGCGGGATTTGTGCTACAGACGTCATTGACATCTTACGCAAGGAGATAGATGAACTACAAGTACTTGTAAATACAACACGAAATCATCATCTTGTCATGACAACAGTGTCCAAAAATGTTCATTATGAAGAGTACAGACTCTGACAAAATGAGTCGAGATCGCCAATGATTCGAATGCAGATATTGGTTCAGATGCACATAGATGCCCACAGGTAGTGGGCAATACTACAGCGTCAGTTACAGGAATTACTCCTGTTCGTATCTGGAATAGATGGCACTCAAAATCTTATACTGTTCGTAATATAGAAAATGAAAGAACGCATCCTGTCAATACTCACTCTGACAATAATGTTACACAGAACTCTCCTTCCAGTGGTCACAGTATGGTTCCACATAATGAGAGCGTAAAGGAACTCATTAAGGAAGCTCATCTCATATCAGTGAATCAATCATTTCTAATGTCAATAGCCAATTGACTACTGTGTCAATAGACTACCAGTAATGATTTCACATTGGGAAGTGTCGACAACTCTCAAGCAAGTTATTGCTCAGGTAACACATTAAGTAGAAAACAGTCCATCTCAGATAGGCAATATAATATCATTCTATCTGGAGTTAAAGAATCGGATAGCGATGACACAGGTTATGCTAGAAAATGACGTTAAGATTCTCCTTGCAATTCTGTTTAAAATAATCGACAGTGAAAACCTCTCTGTTGCTCAAAGCCTTGTTGTTAAGAAAGTTTTTCGTCTTGGTAAAATAATGACTGAGAAACCTAGGTTGTTAAAGTTTTTTTCAATTTTAGGAAATATGGCGACTTTCTGCTTCATCACAGATCTCGATTACTCGGATCTTCCTTGCATATATTCCAAGATTTATCACTCGAGGAACGGAAAGGATAAAGGATGCCTTTATAGAATTGCAAAAAAGACTGAACAATGGCGAATCTAATTTCTTGTAAGAAATTTTCAAGTTGTACGGTAGCGCCCAATAGTGCGGTGGTAATCTTTAATACGGGCATAGATTGTTGCCCATATCAAACTACAATCTTCGACAACCAACGACAACCTTCGACGACAACTAACGACAACCATCGACAACCATCCGCTTGACAATTATCGACAACCATCGACAACCATCGACGACATCCGCTCGCTACTTACAACTAACGACTTGCAGACTAACGGAGTTTAAACATTCTTGATTATAACTAACTAATTAACATTTTATTATGGCAAAGAGAAAGCTAACTAAAAATGTCGGCCAGCAACTCAAGTCCGTCAAGGAAGCTTACATCGAAAAGCAAATTGGATGCGACAACAAGAACTGCAATGTTTGGACTCACGTTGTTATTCCTTTCACTGACGAGGACAACGTTTTAAATCGGAATTTCCTCTGCGGCTTCTGTTGTGCTGCCCTCGTAGGTAAGCTAATGAAGAATGACCACTTAAACGGTGGAGACGTTCTGAACGCTACCAAAACAGATTTGTGCTCAATAAATAAACTTGATGATATCTCTCAGTCGACTCAGACCGCTGTTATACATGGAACATCAACAAACGACAACATATCTTCCAATCTATCGTCGTCATCCGTTTGCTTACTAACTCCTTCGTCATCTATGAAACCCGTTCTTGAAACTTCTCTCACACACACTCCTCCTTTAACTACGGATAAAACTTCCCTTAATCTTCATCTTCCTAAAAATGCAAACAGTAAAGGCCTTCATATCGTACCTCATTTTTCCTATTCATCCCCACATCTAAATACATCTCATACTTCTTTCTTCTCTTCACGTACTCCTTACTCTACCTCTACCGTATCACTTCTCAATAATTTACATCCTTTTGTCAAAATTATCTCCAGTAACATCTCCGTTCAACCTATTCAACAACCACTTCTGTCACACATGCTCCAACCGTATCACCTATCAATAATTTACATCCTTCCGTCAAAATCATCTCCAGTAACATCTCCGATCAACCGATTCAAAACTCCACTCCTGTCACACATGCTCCAAACTATCTTAAATCTTCACTTAGCAACCCTGTCTTCCCACGTTTATCTGCTCTTCTGCCTCTACTGCTACCAGGTCTTTCCGTCCACCACTACGTAATCGTTTTCCTTCGCGCGATCGATGCATTATCATATCTAATTTAAAGGTTTCCGAATCTGCTTCTCCTCAATGTCGCCTCGATGATGATGTATCTGCTTTCAGGTCTATCCTAGCAACCATTCTTCCTGATAATAATCCATCCCTCTTCAATAATATCGCTCCTGTATCTTTGATCCGTTTAAACAAATCCACTAAATCCAATCATATCAGTCCTCCACTCCTAAAAATCGTTTTCCGACATAGTTCACATGCATCCTTGGTACTTTCCCAACGTTTTAAACTTCTTACCACTTCGTCTAATAGTCGTATCTTTCCTGACCGCTCCCCTTCTGATATTGCCCAGCTCAATTTAGCTCGCATAGAGAAACATCGACGTGAAACAAACGGCGAGTTATCCTTATCTATACGTCAAATCAATGGAAATTTTCACGTTGTACACACAAGGCCAAAAATTCGATGGCGTCCCATCTCTCCCCCTTGTCTTCTTCGCTAGTCGATCTTGCTCCTAAGCATACTTTTCGTCTTAGTCTATTCAACACTCGCACCATTCTTCATAAAGCTGATATGCTCCTTGATATCTTCGATCAATTATCTATCGATATTCTCTGCATTACCGAATCCTGGCATTGTGACTCCGACGATCTTGCTATTCGTCGTCTTTGTCGCTCTGGTTGTTCTTTAGTTGAATCAGCTCGTCCAATTGCCTCTCATACATCTACTGCTTTTAACCATGGCGGTATAGTTGCCATTGCTCGTCACCCAATGTCTTTACGTAAAATTAACGTTAACATCCGTTACACCTCGTTCGAATTACTCATATGCAGATTATCAACTCCTTTCCCTCTGGAACTTGTGATTGTATACCGTCCAGGTTCAGTTGCCCCCTCACGTATCTTCTTTAACGACCTTGCAGATCTTATGTCTCACTGTTCATTGTCTTATACTCCTTCTTTTGTTCTCGGTGACTTTAACATTCGTTTTGATCGCCCAGCTGACTATGACTCTATCACTTTAACTAATCTTTTATCTGATTTTAACTATAAATTACTTTCAACAAGTCCAACTCATATTCTCGGCGGTGCTCTCGACATCATTGCTGTCCCTATCTGCTTCAATGACTATACTTCCTTGTCAATTACTGATCCCGGTTTGTCCGATCATTTCCTTGTCACTCTTACTCTTACTCGTCCCCATCCTCCTTCTCCGCCTCCACCAATATCCACACCAAGTCGACCCTGGAAACTTCTCGATATCCCTATTCTCTGCACAGCCTTACTCAATTCTTCACTCTTTTCATTTCCTCTTAACTATCTCTCTCCCGATGATCTTTGCATTCTGTTTGATTCTGAACTTATGTCTATCATCAATAAACTTCTGCCTAGTCGACTCCGACGCTCTCAGCGCTTGCGCCATGCTCCCTGGTTCGATTCTGACTGTAGTCTTTCTAAGCGTCGACTCCGTCACTCTTTTCGTGTGTATAATCGCTTTCTTAAACGTTCTCCCAACTCACTCCCTCCAAATATCCGGAATTCCTAATTATCTCTACGCCGTTCACATCTTATTCTTATACGTACTAAACGTACTATCTTTTGACGAAATCAACTCGAGTCATCTTCCAACTCTAAATCTCATTGGAAAATCTTAAACTCAATTCTTTCACGATCATCTACTTCTTGTAATATAAATCCTGATGAATTTTCTTCTTATCTACAAACTAAGCTATCTAATTTACGATCCCTACTACCCGTAGCCCCCTTGTACCCACTCTTCTCTTTAAATACTTCCCTCCCATAACTATTCCACCTTCTTCCCGTTTCGTCTGATGAAGTTTCTTCGGTTCTGCTGTCATTACCTAATAAAACCTCTCCTTCTGACCCAATTCCCACTCACTTGCTTAAAAATATCTGCTCCTCTATCTCACCCTTCCTAACCACATTGTTCAACTCGTCCATCCGTAGCCGTACATTTCCTTCCATCCGGAAATGCGCCAATGTTCGTCCTCTCATCAAAAAGCAATCTCTCGACTCCTTACTACCATCTTCGTACCGTCCAATCTCACTTCTCCCAACCCTCTCTAAATTCCTTGAACGTCTCGTTCTCAAGCAAGTTAATACATATCTCTTTTCCTCTAACTTGTTTCCTCCCTTCCAAGCCGCTTTTCGCTCTAATCACTCTACTGAAATTGCCTGTCTTAAAGTTTATAATGACTTACTCATCTCGCGCGATCATAAATTATGTAGTGTCATAGTTTCTCTTGATCTATCGTCTGCTTTTGACATCATCGATCACTCTATTCTTCTCCATCGCCTTCGTTATGATTATGGCTTCTCTTTACTCACTGTATCATGGTTTTTTTCATATCTATCAAACCGTACATTTCGCGTATATTCTAACTCTTCTCTATCCCATCCTTCATCCATCCCGTTCGGTGTTCCAGAATGCTCAATATTAGGCCCTATGCTTTTCTCTCTTCTTCTCGGTAACTTGTCTTCGATTTATCATACATTTAACTTCCATGTTATGCAATATGCTGATGACATTCTCATCTATGCTCACGCACCTGCTTATCGTATTCATGATCTTAGTGTTTCTGTTTCCAGCTGTCTTATCTCAATTTCCAATCATATTTCTTCCCTTCGCATTTCTCTGAATCCTGATAAATCTAAAATTATGTGGATCCTACCTCGAAGCTTCGGCGTAGAACCTACTTCCGTATCACTAAATTCTACAATTCTTCCTATCGTTGATAATCTCGTTTTCCTAGGCTTTCATTTCGACAACTGACTTTCACTTAAACCTTTCGTTAGTGATAAAGTACGCTCATCTACCTTGATACTCCGCAATCTCCGTCAAGTTCGTAGATTGATCGATTTCCCTTATTGTATGACTCTCATATATTCTCTTCTTTTCTCAAGACTTGATTAATGTCTTAGTCTATTTTCCAACTCACCTAAATCCACTCTCCTTCCTTTACAACGCATCATCAACGCTGCCGTTCGAGTTATCCTCCGTCTTCGTCGTTTTGATCATACATCCCACTATCTTGTTTCTCTTGATTGGCCTACCATTTATTGTCGTGTTCAAATTCGTCTTCTTATCATTGCTTTTCGCCTTATAACTTCTCATACCCCTTCATTTCTCAACCTTCATTTTCTCGACAATTCTCGTACTGTGTATTGTGCTCTGCGTTCCCGTAATTCCCTTCTTTTACATGTCCCAATCTACTCTACCTCTTTTGGCTTCCGCTCCTTCGTTGTGGCTGCTCCTCTCTTGTGGAATCGACTGCCTATTCATATCCGCCAATCAACATCTGCTCCTCTCTTGTGGAATCAACTGCCTATTTATATCCGCCAATCAACATCTATGCCGTGCTTCAAACACCAAATCCAATTCCATTTCAACAATTAACTAATTATCTGTGACTTTTGATGATCTTTTCTGTTTGTTTGTTAGTAGTTATGTAAGCGTGCATTTTGCACGCATTTGCCACGTTAAATAAATTATTGTATTATTATTAGATGGGTTTCGCTCAAATGATATCGCTTACTTTAGTGATATTCATTCTATCTCTCAGATTTCCTATGATAGCAAAATACATTTTGGTTACTCAAATGTCCGCAGTTTTGTGGGGGCAATATACTGAGCTAAAATATGTTGTCTTGAAAAATGAGTATGGTGTCTTCTGTATTTTTGAATCTTTATTGCATCCCAATATATTCGACGACGTTGTTTGAATTCCCAGCTACTATTTGCTACGTTCGAATAGTCAATCTTGTAGCGAAGATGTGGTGTAGCCGCGTATATTTACAGTAACATCGGTGTGTCTGACATACCTACTTTTTCGGATTCTATTAACTTTTCTTTGAAGGTCTTTCATTCTGAATTTTTCTCAGGTAGGGTCAAAATTTATGTCTGTATATTGTATCGTTCCTTTTCAGCCTTCTTGGATTTGAATTTGTTGAGGCCATATCTATGTAGTCTATAGAATTGACGGATAGTCAATCTTGTAGCGAAGATGTGGTGTAGCCGCGTATATTTACAGTACCATCGGTGTGTCTGACATACCTACTTTTTCGGATTCTATTAACTTTTCTTTGAAGGTCTTTCATTCTGAATTTTTCTCAGGTAGGGTCAAAATTTATGTCTGTATATTGTATCGTTCCTTTTCAGCCTTCTTGGATTTGAACTTGTTGAGGCCATATCTATGTAGTCTATAAAATTGACCTTCCCAACATTGATTGAGAAGGTCAGAGTTTGCCATCATGCCTTCGACTTGAAAATGAACTGGGTAGTTTCCTTCTTTTCGACTTGATGCTGATTTAACATGGTTGTCATCCTACGTACTGTTCCCGGTACATTCTTGACTTAGTTTTTACAAGAATTATTGGTAATATTTCCGACATCTACTATCATCCATTAGTAGGCAACAGTGATCACTGTTTACTGTCATGGTACGTACCTTACCACGACGATCTGCTTTCACCCTTCACTCAGATCATGAAAATAAATTGGGCTAAAGTTGACATTAAGCAACTTCAAATAGCATTTTTTACCGAAATCAGCAAGTATAACTTTTCTGTTACAGAAAGTTATGAACACTTGTCGGCCCAATTATTGCGAACGTTTAATGTTTTCGCTCCATTGCAGCGACCTAAATCGAGTATCTCGCGGCCTCCTTGGTTCGACTATCAGATCATGGCAGCCCTGAAAGTACGAACCCTATTATGACGAAGGTCGAGAACATATCCGTCTCTTCGTATTGAGTACACTGCTTCTCGGAATCTTTGTAACAGGCTAAAATTAAAAAAAGATCGAAAACAACATCGCGATGTGTATTTCTCATGATCCGAAGAGATTCTAGTCATACGTTCGTAGTTTCCGAAACTTAAATGAGGGAATTAACTTCATTCACTCGTCGGATAGAGTTCTGACAAGGGAACCCCAGATCTCTGATCATATGGCAAAGAGCTTCTCAGTTCCATGTAATTCTTCGGTAGACTTTAATCAGTTAGTCTGGCTGGAGGTTCTTGTTCCTATTCGCAAGTGCGCGATAAAGATTGAAGTAAATGATATTTACAGTGAACTAATGTAAATGACATTTATATTAGTTCAATGACTATTGAATAGTGTAAATGGACTATTCATTAGACTAATGAATAGTCATTAGTCTAATGACTATTTACAGTGAACTGATGTTGGCGTTGAGGCAATTTGGCTATCCGGGCCCTGATGACATTGCACCATTTTTGGTTCGTGATTTAGCTTATTTCCTCTGTCAGCATTTAACTTCTGTTTTTCGACACAGCATCAAACATTCCTGGATTCCTGACATTGAAAAGTGTGCCATTGTAGTCCCGATACCCCAGAAGCATCCATCTGTTAGTTCGTCAGACTTTTGCCTTATTAGCCTTATTTGCGTGTTTTGCAAAATTCTCGAAAAACTAGTTTCGAAACAGATTTGATTTCATCTTAAGAAAAACAGTATTATCTTGAACTCAAAACACGGATTTATGCTGGGCTGTTCTTGTTTAACCTATTTAATGACAGCTCGTGAAAGATAGACGGACGCCTTGAGTTCTGGCTATGTTATCGACGCTGTCTTTTTGGACTTTCCTAAGACCTTTGACAGTGTTCCTCATGACGGTATCGTACCATTGCTTGCTCACTATGGTTTCCATTTTCATACCATTCAGTGGATTAAGAATTTCTTATCTTTGCGGTCATTCCAAGTAAGTGTTGGTGGTGTTCTTTCAAAGAGCTATAGGGTGCTTTCCGGTGTACCTCAATGATCCGTTATGGGCTCACTTCTTTTTGTAATATTTCTTAATGACCTGCTCCTGCGTTTAAAGAACCCTGTTTTGGCATATGCTGGTGATTTAAAAATCTGGACTGTTGTTCATACACCTACCGATTGTCAGTAACTACAGAACGACCTGGACTGCCTTACTGAATAGTGTGAAGCCACTGGACTCATGTTAAACGTTGATAAATGTGTTTTGATGAAAATGGGGAATACTTCTTCGTCATTTCAGTATCGCATTGGTAGTGCGTTATTAAATGAAGTTGAAAACCATAAAGGCTTAGGTGTAATAATTCATTGCTCTATTAAGGCACGATTGAATAGTGAGCGCGCAAAGATAAATGCAACCAGGGGATTGTACTACATTAAAAATATATTTCTCATAATGTTACCTCCAATGTTTAGTATCTTATTTTCTTCACTAGTCCGCCGTCATCTGGAGTACTGCATCCTTACATGTTTTCCTACCACTAAGCGAGATTTGCTAGACTATTAGTTGGTACTTAAGAGAGGTTCAAGGAGATGCTTTAGGCCTGGAACGTCCTGCCGCATGCGACTGCTCGCGCTAGGGATACGCTCGATTCGTGACAGATTTGTCTTATTAGACTTGTCCTGCCTTTGCGATTGTAAACAAACTTGATTGCCTCCCCCACTAAAATCTTTGGATTGAGAAGTAGGGCATTACGCGGTTACTCGCAAGCGCTGTATAACAGACACTATTCTCAATCGCCCTCCAACTTTCGACTATAACACCGTGGGCTCAACTTGTGGAATGTGTTGCCTGAGGAAATCGTCGCTGCATCTTAGGTGAAGAAGTTCAAGCAACTGTGCCTAGCAGGGATGGTGAATCGACACTCGCACTTTCACGGATATAGTGAATCCTGTTAGCTCAAATGATCTTGATGCGGACAATTTACTGATTACCCTATATTAATTTGTAAACTTTAAGTTTTTTTCCTCTTTCGATCAGGCAAAACAGCTTTTCAGCTAACACCCTATATGTAATAATATGAGGTACGTTTGCCCAGCGTTTGCTTGTGTTTTCGAGAATATTTATTCAGTCAATGCTCAACGTGTCCTGGGTAATGGCAATACGATATATGCAGAATTGGATGTGACGCCGGGTGATCTTCTTACAATGGCTGCATTTGCAATGGCGTCACTACCACTAATCTGTAAAATACGGAGTGCCAGAACATATACACTGCTGGCTCGCCGATGACGTCTAATTGGTCGGACAGCCACATGATATTAAACATGCATGGAATAATACAGAAAATGGGGCCATAAATCGGCTACTTTGACAATCCTTCAAAAATATGTTTACTGCTTCATCAATAGCAAAGCGACATTGAAGAGATGTTTCATGGAATAAAAATAAAGTATGACGGGATTGGGATTTTAGGATCCTTCATTGGTATAACCAATTACATAAAGAAAGATACGCGTATTAAGTTGGATCACTGGATTCGCTCAATTCGGCGTATCAATTCAGCGATGTATGTGATTCATACCCTCACATCCATTTTATCGGACTATCAAAATTTCTATAACGGAAATGGATCCCCTTTCTTAAGACAACAAAATGTCCTGAAGCTACATTGTTAGCTGAGGTAAGTTTTTAGTTGTTTAATTAATTTCTTTTTGTTTTTTTTTCATATGTATATCATTTTTTTGAGTTTTTTTCCTTTGTTACTTAATTTTTTTATTTTCTTTATATTTTTTTAGTTATTTATAAACACATATATACATATAGTCACAGTTGGAAGGGATTGATAGCTCAAAGACAGTTGTGAAGAGAAAATCTTCCCAACAATACGAAGATTTAAAAAATATGAATGTAGAATCATCAGTGCAAAAGAGGCTCCTGCTCATAAAGCAGGACTCTTTAATAGGCCGATGACTTCCTCATCTATGATCATGTACCTACACATCGCATACACAATATCGACATTTCTACCTACAACTGTATTTCTTCTATCTACAACGTCTCTCCAATCTCCATCTTGTTCTAAACCTTTACAAGTCCAAAATAATGTGGATCTTCCAGTAAACCAAACATATCTTCTTCCACTGTATCTTTTGGCTCATCGGTCATCCCCATAGTACACAATCTCACTTTCTTAGGCTTCCATTTCGATGATCACCTTTCCCTTAAACCCTTCGTCCGTGACAAGGTCCGCTCGTCTAACTTAATTCTCCGTGACATCCGCCGTATCCGCCCCCTTATCGACTTCCGTTCTTGTATGTCTCTTCTTTCATCGCTTCTTTTCCCTAAAATCGATTACTGCCTTAGCCTTTTCGCCAATTCTTCAAAATCCATCATCCTACCCCTACAACGAATAATCAACACCGCCGTTCGAGTGCTCTTTCGTCTCCGTCGCTTCGACCACACATCCACATATTTTGCCCAACTCTCCTGGCCCACCATCCACATCCGCATCAAACTCCGCCTTCTTCTCGTTACTTTTCGTCTCATCGCTGTCGGCTTACAATCGTTCATCAACCTTCCTTTCTTAGACGATACTCGCCCCACCTCGCTATCGCTTCGTTCATGTCATACCATCTTACTCCACGTTCCTAATTACTCCAACAACTACGGTCTCCGATCCTTCCTCGTCGCCGCCTCACTCGCCTGGAATCAACTCCCTCTCGACGTCCGCCGCGCTCCCTCCTTTATCACATTCAAACACCTCCTTCGTTCACACCTTCTCGACACCTGATTCACAGTCTTGTTTTGTTGTGGTCATGTAAGCGTGCGCTGGCACGCATTTGCCACGTTAAAATAAATCTTTTTTTAGAAGCTAAGAAGTTGTTGTCTTACAAGAATTTTCTAAAGGAATGGTGGCAAACCATTAGGCGAACCACGTTCCGTTCTTGGAGGGCAGCGGCTTCTAAGTTGATATCCTCTAAGGGTTTTGGGAATGTACTTCATGAAATGAAAATGAAACATCTAGCCAATGCTGAAGGATGGACAGATGGACAGAGAGGAAAATGATGAAGATCCGTATGGATCTCTTGTTTCCGACCATCGACAATTCGCAAGAGAACATCACTATCGATGACATTTTGAGTGTGCGGCCAGTCGTGCCAAAGACTTCGTCTAACGGGTCTTCGGCATGCGTTGATGCGACCAAATTGATCGTCGATAGGGTTCGGAAGCAAGCACTTTCTACTTGGATGATGACGGGGGTAGGTACTATCATCTCAACCAAGGACTTCCCCAGGGCTCACTTCTGTCTCCTATCATTTATATGATAGTGACGAGGGGAGTATGGAGGGTCTTTTGGATAGGAACACTTACGCCATCATTTATGCGGACGACATCTCGATCGCGTTTAAGAGAAATTCTTTGTCGGATGCTAGGTTTGAATGGCTAATTTAGACTGTAATGGGCATTGTTGCTAATCGCTTAGCGAAGTTTGGCTTGTCTTTAAACCCAACGAAGAGCAATTTTGTTCATTACAGATTTCGGCGTACTGGAAAGCACACTCGTCTCCTCGATTTTCTTCCAGGGAATCGAAAGCGTCGGGTGCGCATTCTGGGATCCGTCTTCGAACAACGTTTGCATCCTAGGTCAGATATGACTAAGTGCTTTAAATTAGTTAGAAAAGGGCTACGTATGTTTGAGAGGGCGAGATGATTACATGTTGGTTTGGGTATATGTGTAATTGTGCTCAATGAGTTTGTATTAAGCGGATTGTACTTTTACTCAAACAATCGCCCTAAAGAACAACGCTATCTATTTTTAAAACGACTATGCATCTTAATCAATAAATTTTTCTTGAATGAAATAGAAATTAAAAATAAATGTTTTATTTAGAAAACTTAAGGCTTAGTTTTGTACTGGATTGATTTTTTTGTTTTTTAAAAGTGTGTGGATTAATTATTTTAATTAGTTCTTCATATGCGCTTGATCTCAAGTGCTTCTAATACCGGACAAGTGTATCAATCTACGCCTGAAGAAAATAATAAAAAGGAAGCTAGATTAAAAATCCATATTTGGTTAGAGTCGAGAAGAATAAAGGAGGAGAAAAATAATAAATATTTATAAAACATTTGTCTTTTACTTTAATAAATCATCATTATATTTTTGTTCAGCCTGACGATGGTAACAGTTAGTTACTTAAACTTTAAATCATTTGAACATCAGAAAATTTACAAAATCTTTCGATGTTCAAATAACTTATTCTCTTAATGAAAAGCGACTTTATCCTTTTAATTAGCGTGTTTCACAATGCAAATATTGTTTAATAAATTAATGACCTGCTTTTGAAATCTATTTCGACAAAATTAAATAATTTTAAAATTGTGAAATACACACCTGTAGATTCATTAATATTTGATAATATTAGATAATTTTTTTGATATTCCCTTTTTTATTAATATGACTTAACAAAAAACTCATTTTAAATACTGATTTTTGTATTAAAAAATGTGGCATAATCTCATTATTCTTATTTAAATAATATCCCAAGGATGAAAAGCCACTTTATCTTTTGATGAATATATATACTGATCTCAATAAATATGCCGACCTTTTGAACATTTAGTTAAATGTAAAAATCAAATCAGCTAACTAAGTCTACGTATTAAATATAATTATAAACTAAACAAAAGATAATAATGCTAAATCAAAATTTAATAATTAAATAATAAAATTAATAATTGTTTTTAGATTTTATATAATTTAAATCAAGTTAAAAAAATGAAATTTAAAATAAACGTCATTTTTATGAATTAACTAATAAATAACAGACGTTGTATCAGAATAAGAATTAGATGTCATCAGGAGGAACTGCTATGCTATCAGATTTCGGCCCCTAACTCATCTACCCAGCATAGCAGCGGGGCCAAATACATGCTAATGATGTATTTCCTCTGATAAAACTATCTAGTATCTTATTATAATACAGAGTATATTATTTATTATTCTACCATAAAAATTAGCCACTTGAGAGTTTAAATTTATTCTTTATATTATTGTGTTGATTTATATATTTTACTATTTTCTGCTTGATGTTATTTTTATAGTAACCTAGTTTAAAATATGTATCTTTTAAATTATTTAAATGATTTTGAAGAAAGCCAATATCATTACATATTGTTGCAATTCTTAAAATTTCATTATTTAATGTATTATATTTTATATTATATGGTATGCATGAATGCTCATGCAAAAATGTTTTTTTTGTAAATTTAAATATGTCATCTTTACGATATAAATTAATAGTAGTTTTAGTTAATGTTAATTTAATGTTCATATCTAGATATACACCTTCTTTATCATTAATATTGGTTTTGTTAAGAATAAGGCTTTCTGGATAAATGTGCTCACTAATTGAATAAAAATTATTAGAATTAAATACACATATATCATCAATGTATCGAAACATATATTTTATATATTTATATAGTTTAGATTTAGTTTTTACACAGTTATGAACAAATTCATATTCTATAAAGCTTGAAAACAAGTCAGCTATAATTGGGCTACTATTACCACTCATTGGAACACCTTTTACTTGTCTAAATATAGATGTACCTACTTTTAAATAATTTTGTTTTATCAAAATATTTAAGGATTCTATTAATTCAATTTTATCCATATGTTTATATTTACTTGATTGTTTAATTTTTGTTAGATATGCGTTATAGTATATGGATCTGCATTGTAGTTATGGATATAACTACAATGCAGATCCATTTTTAGAACGCAATGGAGAAGTCGACAGCACATAAGTAAAGCTTAAAAACTGTCAAACATCGTATATAAATGCTAACTTTGTTGGATATAAACCTGCAAATCGATCATACATACTTACTCAGGGCCCTTTGTCGAACACGATCTCACATTATTGGAATATGGTTTGGCAAGAAAACGTTCGGTCGATTATTATGCTGAATAAGTTTGTGGAAAAGGGCCGTTCCAAATGCTTCCAATATTTTACAATAGAGTGCACTATGGAAAAATACTAATCGATGGTCTTACCGAAGAAGATACGGCCATTATGCGTTTGAACGATATCGATATGACTCTTGAACTTCAATCTGAAATACATTACGACTCGTTTGTAAAGAGGAATTTAAAAATTCAAAAAGCAATACAGGCAAAACAAGAGATTTACATCATTACAATTATACTGATTGACCTCTCATGTTTAACTTATGAATATTTTACACCATCTTCGTAATGAACGTCCTGGGCTCATTCAAACACCGGAGCAGCTCAGATTCTTTTTGCTATCAATCATATAAGCGTTCTGCAATGTCAACATGAAGATCAACCCTAAATGGGTATCGGAGTTTATCGATTTTATTGAAGAAGATTCCTCTATAAATCTAAAATCTGTTGTTACCGAAACTGCAAAACAAGAAAATAGCCTTACATATCAAGATTCGACAACGGCAACGCCCTCTAATACAAAATTAACTAATGATGATAACGTTGATCAACTATGCGAGGAAGTAATGAATCACATGCTAGACCAATGCTGTAGCACGAAGGAATTTAATATCGATATGATAGCTGGATATTCAAGCATAAAGGTTGTTACGTGTGGAAAACTGGTCGATAAAATAGAATTCGTCCAGAATTGCCTGGTAAGTTCTGATGAATCATCATCTACATCTGATGAGGATTTCAATAAAAAAGGCGTCGATCTCGATTATTGCTGGACTTAAACAGACAGTTCAACTGATACAGATAATGCATAATTATATTATTAAAAGATAATATGGGGCCATTTGCGGGCAACGCATTCAATTGTATCTTTAATAAAAACTTTAGAATCTGCCATATAAAATACAATCTGCGTTTTAAAAATTTGTTTTAAAATATTTTGTTCAAAATATTAAAGGATTCTATTAATTCAATTTTATCCATATATTTATATTGACTTAATGATTGAATTTTTGTTAGATAGGCGTTATAATTATTATAACATATATATGTATATATTTTTCCGAATATAAGATTAATTAATTTTACTAACGCTTCTTTAATATCTACTAAATCTAGATTTGTACAGAGTGTACTAAAATTGTATGTATTTAGATTTTGAAATTTTATTTCTTTTATAAGTTATATTAAAACTATGGATAATATTTTTAATATTATATTTTTATAAAGTATATATGATATTTATATTTATATATTATATAATAATTTTTATATTATGTCATAATATAAAATATATATTATATAATATTTTAAGATTATATATATCTTTTTCCGAATAAGATTAATTAATTTTACTAACGCTTCTTTAATATCTACTAAATCTAGATTTGTATAAAGCGTACTAAAATCGTATGTATTTATATTTTGAAAATTTATTCCTTTTGTCTGTTCTAAAAATTCTTTTGTAGAATTAATACTGAAATAGTGTTTTATACCAGTATTAATTTCGATTACCCTACAATATTTCTTTAAAGTGTGTTTTAATTACTTAAAGTATTTTATTCATGTCAACCGAACGCGGTTTTAATGTACATTTAAACGCACTACATATGAACCTAAGTTTTATTCGATTTTTATGTAATTTTGGATTCCAATATAATATAGGTATAGTTTTATTATCTAATTCAACCTTTATACCCTTTTTATCCATTATAGAACAGTGACTTGTAATAATTGTTTCTAAACTCAACTCACTACGTTCATATGTTGGATTTACATTTAAATCATTAGAATTAACCTCTTTCATTAGTATATCATAATAAAGCATTTTGCATATAAAGACAACGTTATTACTAGCTTTATCAATAGTTGTTATTATATAGTTATCCTTTAATTTAGTAAGTTCTTTATACATATCTTTATTAATTTTATCTTTTCTTTTATAATTGTTTGTTATTTTCATTTTATTTTTAATTTTATCAAATATATAATCTTTCCAAATGTTTATCTTAGATATATTCAAGCTTTCACTATTAATCAGCTTACTAAAGTAAGCATTTAAGTTATTATATAACGAATTGTAAATTATATTTTTGTCGTTGTTATTATTTAATCTATATTTATACCCTTTTGATAGCAGCTTTCTTAATTCACAATTTTCAATCAATTCTAGATTATGGGTACATATATGCTCATTTATTTTATCAAAACTAAGACTTTTACAATTGCATTCTGTTTCCATTATGTTTCTAATATTATCGTTACATATTGATTTTAATTCTTTATTATAATTACAAATTTTTCGTCCTAATGGTGGTAGGAGTTTATGCCTTATTTTAGGAATATATTTACTTAAATCTGACCCTATTATTTCTTTACTTTTAGAATTATTTAAAAGTCCGGCTATATTTATGTTATCCATACATTTATTAATGAAGTTTATGGTTAATGTATATTTTCTATTGTTATTATTAACATTTATTGTACGATTATAGTATTTTGTATTACAATAAGTCTATTATACAACTTAGCCTATCATAGTCGTTAATTAATCTTTAATTTATTGAACATATGATATCTTTAGAAAAACTTCTTATATTTACATAAAGATCTTTTAGCTTATTATCACTTAAAAGTTGTTTTAATATTTCTAATTGTTTATTTATATACATATCTTTTTTAATATTTTTAACTCTATTTTTCCTATTCCTTTTGTCACCGTGACTTCTTGGTTTGCGTTTAACCGGATTATTATAATATAGTTGTTTATTATGTATTATACTACTTCTGCCAATTCCTTGTACCACGTCATTCAATTAAGGTCGAAAAAGTAAATGTTTTTGTTCAAAACATTTAGTTTTTAACAAAAACTAAATGAATGTTCAAAACATTTAGTTTTTAACATTTATAAGGCAAAAGGTAATTTTTATCATAAGTGAATGATTTAGATTCCTTTTTATATTTAGAATTTTATGTCACGATCAGCAAAACATAGCGCAATTTACTCATTAACATAATTTGTTTTATTTTTTCTAATAATGCTAGCAGTAGAGTTTCACGAATCTAAAAACCCACCATGCTTTATGAAGCCTTAATAGAGACGATTTGTTAAAGAGGCTTAATGAACTAAACCACTCATTACCTCATATGGTGAAGTATCAAATGAATATGTACAGACGATTTCCCCTCACCTTTATGAAATGTATGTTTCTCATTCAGTGATCGAGGACTTGCTTTCCTCCATAAACTCTTCGAAAGCACACAGAAATGGTATCAGTTACTGGTCAGCTAAATCACTAATTATGGATATACCATCGTTTTACGAGGAGTCTTCAAACAGCTAGTTTTTTGACTTTCTGAGATCATCAAAAGTGATACTCATTCCGAAGGATAAAACTGGGGTCAACTTCCGACCTATTAAGTTGAATTCCGTATTTGGTAAAGCTTGAATTAAGTTTTCTCAGAAAATTTTTTGATAGTTACAATGCTGTGTTAGGGGAGGATCTATTTGCTTAGCGACAAAATCAGTCTTCACTTAACGCTCTTTTTCTTCTACAAAGAAGGGTTAGGGAGATTTTGAACAATTCCACTTCGAGCATCCCAAAATGCATCCAGGCAGACTTTAAAAAACATTATAGTGTCAATCATGATATTCTGTTAAATATGAGGATCAGCGATTTCCCTGTCTGGCAAGTTGCTTGGGCATTTTTGTTTCTCTCTGGGCGTAGTCAGTTTATTTTACACAACGGTTATCGCTCAGACGTTCTTCCGATTAGTGCAGGAGTTCATCATGGCGGGTGCCAATGTTATTTGCTATATATGATAGTGATCTAAAGCCTCGTTTATTAACTTATATGGAATCAAATTTGCCGATGACTATGTGATAATTTTGTCAGTAATGAATTGGGGCATGTCATGGATTGCTGTCTTGGGAATAAGATGAAATTATTTTTTTTTCGAAATGTAGGGTAATTAGTTTATCTCACAGACGATCCTTGTATCTTCTTTTCTTCAGTATTTGTCCTGCTTGGCAGAATCTGCCATCAGATATTATGGGTCCACTAGCAGGGTCAGCTCGGCAGGGTTTGCTATCAGATATTACAGACGATTCTTGTATCTATCAGTTATTATGGTATACAATAAAGATATTGAGATGGTAAATAAATTGAATATACTCTATATTTTATTTCTCCGTGATCCATCCTGGATTTCTTACATCGACAGAGTAGTCAAGAAATGCTCTTCGCGAAGACTTAAAATAAATGTTTTATTTTAAGTAATAAAACTATACCTACATTATATTGGAATCGAAAATTACATAAAAATCCGATAAAACCTAGGTTCATATGTAGTGCGTTTAAATGTACATTAAAACCACTTTCTGTCTATATGAATAAAATACTTAAAGTAATTAAAGCACATTTTAAAAAAATATTGCAAGGTAATCGAAATTAATACTGGTATAAAACACTATTTCAGTATTAATTCTACAAAAGAATTTTTAGAACAGACAAAGGAATAAATTTTCAAAATATAAATACATACGATTTTAGTACGCTTTATACAAATCTAGATTTAGTAGATATTAAAGAAGCGTTAGTAAAATTAATTAATCTTATATTCGGAAAAAGATATACATATATATGTTATAATAATTATAACGCCTATCTTACAAAAATTAAACCATCAAGTAAATATAAATATATGGATAAAATTGAATTATTAGAATCCTTAAATATTTTGATAAATCAAAATTATTTAAAAGTGGGGACATCTATATTTAGACAAGTAAACGGTATTCCAATGGGTGGTAATAGTAGCCCAATTATAGCTGACTTATTTTTAAAATTTATAGAATATGAATTTGTTCATAACTTTGTTACAACTAAATCTAATATATGTTTCGATACATTGGTGATATATGTGTATTTAATTCTAATAATTTTTATTCAATTAGTGAGCACATTTATCCAGAAAGCCTTATTCTTAACAAAACCAATATTAATGATAAAGAAGGTGTATATCTAGATATGAACATTAAATTAACATTAACTAAAACTACTATTAATTTATATCGTAAAGATGACATATTTAAATTTACAAAAAAACATATTTTTGCATGAGCATTCATGCATACCATATAATATAAAATATAATACATTAAATAATGAAATTTTAAGAATTGCAACAATATGTAATGATATTGGCTTTCTTCAAAATCATTTAAATAATTAAATAGATACATATTTTAAACTAGGTTACTATAAAAAATAACATCAATCAGAAAATAGTAAAATATATAAATGACATAAATGTTGTATGACTTATAATTATTTGACCTTTTTATAGATTGTTCAATAAAGCCTCTTTGGCGACTCTTAGTTTGTTTACTACAATTTATTGAACAATTGTATACGAATGGAGAAGTTTCTCAAACCCGAAATGCTCACAATCGCGCCTGACAATCAGAACGCTACTGTCGATTGGAGACATTGGAAACAGAGAATATCTTCATTTTATCAGTAATTCCGGACATCACTGACGCTCAGAAACTCCTTATCTTGGTCAATTCCATCAGTGGAACGTTATATGCTCACGTCGATTAATGCAAAACGTTCGAAGAAGCTATCGACAAACTGGAAACAATATTTGTGAAACCGAAGAACATTATTTTCAATCGACATCTTTTATCCTTAACAAAGCAAAAACTGAAACAAAGTATCGACCAGTTTTTTCGCACTCTCCTGCAAATCGGAAAAAATTGCGAATTTAAAGCCGAACGCTCCGACGAGCATAATAACCAATATATGCGTGATTCATTTATTCGTGGATTACGATCACAGCAAATCAGACAGCGTCTTTTAGAACGCATAGAATTGACTTAAAAGAAACTTACGACGTCGCACGAAGTTTAGAAATACATGCAAAAAAATTACGAAGACCGTAACATTCACGAATCGATTTTATCTGTGTCAAATTGCAATCATGAAGAAGATAGTCAAAAAATTGATGTAGCCACGATCTGATTCCACGATCTGATTGTCCAGCCAAATTGCTTAACTGTCATAATTGCGGGAAGCAAGGCCACTTTTCAAAAGTATGTCAGTCACGCAAACAACCAAAACAGCTTAGCGACCTTTAAATATCCGCTATATCTTGCAACACTGTTTATAATCCTTTGCAGAAAACAACAATCAACATCAAAATTGGAAATATAACACTAAGAGCTCTCGTTGATACAGGTAGTTCGGCCAATTTCATTTCTGACAAAGCACTTACTCAATGCAAACTACTTACTTTTCCATGTAACGAAACCGTTCATATGGCGTCAGAAGATTACAGTACCAAATTGCTAAACATATGCAGGACAGATATTCAATACGATAGTCAACTCATTCAAAACGTCAAACTGTACGTCATTAAGAACCTATGCTCCGACTTGATTCTCGGTCATCCCTTTTTACAACGATTCCAAAATCTCAACATCAAATTCGGAGGATCAATTAAAACATTATCGCTAGCAAACTTACATTCATCTACATCAGCGATTCTATTACCTCGCTTATTTGCACTACTTAGTGACGATTGCAAACCTATCCAAACCAAATCTCGTAGACGCACACCAGATCAAGAACATTTTATAAAGTTTCAAATCAAACATTTGCTAGATAAAAAATCATGGAACCTAGTTATTCTCCTTGGAGAGCACAGGTGTTGATTGTTACTCATAAATCAGGTAAGCGTAGATTAGTCATCGATTACTCCCAGACTATAAACAAATATACCATACTGGACGCTTACCCGTTGCCAAGGACAGATGATTTCGTAGAAAAAATCGTCAGGTATAGATTTTTCAGCAGCTTTGATTTGAAAGATGCTTATAATCAAATTCCACTACTCGATTCTGAAAAAGAGTTCACATCATATGAGGCTGCCGGTCGATTATTTCAATACAAGTACATGCCTTTTGGTTTGACAAACGGCGTTGCAGCCTTCCAACGAACTATGAATTCAATAATCGACAAAGAGAAGCTAGTCGGTGTATTCTCTTACTTAGACGACGTTGTGGTAGCAGGAAACACAATGGATCAACATAATTAGAACCTTAACGTGATTTTGAAGACATTGTATAAATACAGGTTAACTATAAATCCCGAGAAAACTGTTCAGTGCAGTAATTCTATTTGTGTGCCCGGCTATATCATTACCGACGGTATTCTCAAACCTGATCAAAAGCGAGTAAGTCTTTTGTTGAGTATGTCACCACCTACCTCCTTGCGCGAAAATATAGTATTTAGGTATGTTTACCTATTATCCCCAATGGGTTAGTCGATTTTCGGATAGAATACGTCCATTTGCCGACAACACAACATTTTCGCTATCCCAAGAAGCTTCCAAATCATTTAAAGACATAAAAGAAGCCTTGTCTGTTGCATGCAAGAAACAGATTGAAGATGATAAACTACTTGTCGTCGAAACCGATGCATCGAAACTAGCAATCTCGGCAACTCTCAGTCAAGACGGACGACCAGTCGCTTCCTTTTCGCGAGTCCTTTCGAAATCTGAAAAGCGCCAAGCCGCAGTTGAGCTAGAAGCCCTAGCTATCGTTGAAGCTGTAAGATACTGGCGCCATTACATCGCTAGCAGACACTTCAAAATCATTACAGACCAACGATATATTGCTTATATATTTTCGTCCAAAGGTAAAAGTCAAATCAAAAATGACAAAATATCACGATGGCGATTGGATTTATCTGAATTTTTTTTTCGATATCGAATACAGACCAGGTCCGATGAACGTTGTTGCGGACACATTCTCCCGCATCGTTTGTGCTCTGAGTAATCGAAGATCTTCGGAAATATTTAAGTTACATAAACTGTTATGTCATCCTAGCGAGACGAGAATGTGGCATTACATCCGCTCTCATAATATACCATTCTCAATATCCGACGTGCGTTCAGTTATTGATTCCTGTCGAACTTGCGCAGTAGTGAAACCTAGATTTTACAAGCATCCACAAGCATCCCTTATTAAATCTTTACATCCATTTGACCGCTTATCGATTGACTTTAAAAGACCCTTTCCAAAGTGTTGCCAGAACAAATTCATGTTTACTGTGATCGACGAGTATTCGCGTTATCCTTCGGCCTTCCCATGCCCAGATACGTCGTCACTAACGGCTATTAAGTATCTCAAACAGATATTTTACAGTTTCGGTACACCCTCGTCCATACACTCCGGCCGAGATTCTGCATTCTGTTCAAAGGAGTACCAATTGTTTCAAAGTAGCAACAATATCACATCGAGTCACACAACTCCTTATAACCCTAGCGGCAATGGGCAGTGCGAGCGGTACAATCACATTATATGGAAAACCGTAGAGTTGATATTGAAAGAAAATAATTTGCCAATAAACAAATGGCACGACGCTTTAGGACGATCCCTGAATTCAATACGCTCATTACTTTGTACAAGCACCAATTCTACACCGCATGAACGTATGTTTCACCATGCACGACGATCATGTTTTGGAGTCACAATGCCTGATTGGTTAACATCTTCAGGACCGGTACTAGTTAAAAAGGTTCACTACCGTAAGTAAATACGAAACACGTGTGCAAGCGTATCTTATGAAATCAAATCAAAAATATGCGACTGTGAGATTAAAAGAAGGACGAATTACATAATTATCAACAAAGCACTTAGCTCCCATGCCGACAAATGATACTAGCTTATATAATGATGACCCCATCGTAAGCAGGACTATTGAATCAGAATTCGATCAGCGTTTAATTAAGGATACTAATTCGACTCATACCCAAATTACAAATAACGATACAAAATCTTGTGATGAGGTTGTTGAGATACCAGACATAGAAGTAGATCGTTCTTCTCACTCCTATACAAACACTACTTTTGTACCCAGCTCTTCGAGTGTAAATAATCAGAATACAACAAACTATGTGGATGCACATCAAACAAAAGAAATCGACGAAGCAAATTGTTCAAAACAAGGTGCTCATAATTTACAAACCTCTAATAGAAGACGACGAGCTCCACCGTACTTGACGATTATCTGAGGGAGGAAGATTGACATAAATGTTGTATGACTTATAATTATTTGACCTATTTATAGATTGTTCAATAAAGCTTCTTTGGCGACTCTTAGTTTGTTTACTACAATTTATTGAACAATTGTATACGAATGGAGAAGTTTCTCAAACCCGAAATGCTCACAATCGCGCCTGACAATCAGAACGCTACCGTCAATTGGAGACATTGGAAACAGAGAATATCTTCATTTTTATCAGTAATTCCGGACATCACTGAGGCTCAGAAACTCCTTATCTTGGTCAATTTCATCAGTAGAACGTTATATGCTCACGTCGATGAATGCAAAACGTTCGAAGAAGCTATCGACAAACTGGAAACATTATTTGTGAAACCGAAGAACGTTATTTACAATCGACATCTTTTATCCTTAACAAAGCAAAAACTGGAACAAAGTATCGACCAGTTTTTTCGCACTCTCCTGCAAATCGGAAAAAATTGCGAATTTAAAGCCTAACGCGCCGACGAGCAAAATAACCAATATGTGCGTGATTCATTTATTACAAAAATGAATAAATTACTACAAGCTTGGCTATAATAAGAGGAGTTATAATAAGAGGGGCCGAAACCTGATAGCATAGCAGTTCCTCCTGATGACCTCTAATTCTTATTATGATACAACGTATCATATTATGATTAAACAATTGTATACGAATGGAGAAGTTTCTCAAACCCGAAATGCTCACAATCGCGCCTGACAATCAAAACGCTACCGTCGATTGGAGTGACAAAATTTATCCATAAAGCCTTATTCTTAACAAAACGAATATTAATGATAAAGAAGGTGTATATCTAGATATGAACATCAAATTAACATTAACTAAAACTACTATTAATTTATATCGTAAAGATGACATATTTAAATTTACAAGAAACATATTTTTGCATGAACATTCATGCATACCATATAATATAAAATATTATACATTAAATATGTAATTTTAAGAATTGCAACTATTTGTAACGATATTGGTTTTCTATAAAATCATTGAAATAATTTAATGGATGCATATTTAAACTAGGTTACTATAAAAACAACATCAAGCAGAAAATAGTGAAATATATAAATCAACATAATAATATAAAGAATAAATTTAAACTCTTAAGTGACAAATTTTTATGGATGGATAATAAATAATATACTTTGTATTAGAATAAGATACTAGATAGTTTTATCAGAGGAAATACATCATTAGCATGTATTTGGCCCCGCTGCTATGTTGGGTAGAGTAGTTAGGGGCCGAAACCTGATAGCATAGCAGTTCCTCCTGATGACCTCTAATTCTTATTCTGATACAACGTCTTTTATTTATTAGTCAATTCATAACAATTGACTTTTATTTTAAATTTCAATTGTTTATTTTAACTTGATTTAAATTATAGAAAATCTAAAAACAATTATTAATTTTATTATTTAATTATTAAATTTTGATTTAGCATTATTATGTTTTGTTTAGTTTATAATTATATTAAATACGTAGACTCAGTTAGCTGATTTGATTTATCTAGCAAGTATCTTCGGGATGTTTACATAATGTACATTCAATCGATTTTGACCTACTCCTACCCACTATTTATGGATATTTCCAAGTATTTACTTTAAAAGTTATCGAGGATACACAACTAGCAAGCAAAGTATGCGGTGCATTTTTTAAACCTTTGGAAGTAATACTTTGTAACATATTCGAATAGAAAGCGGTATCTCTATTAAATCCTAAACCATTCCTTGAATTTATATCGTAAAATAGTGCTTTCTATCACAACCTAAGACACAGTAGAAGATTGGATTCGCTCAAGCATGGAAGTCTATAAAAAGTTCTTCCCTCTGCTGCTCGATTTTTAAACTCACTGTTGTATCGTAAATTCGCCGATTCTTTGACGTTAGTCTTCAACTTGTTCAGTTCTACTCAAAATGACAGATTCGATTTTTTCTGACAACATCATCACGAGTCATCATTAATATAGCATAAACCTGAAAAAACAAAGTGAAAAAATATAAAATTGTAGTGAACAAATTAAACTTCACCAAAGAGGCTTTATATTCCCCAATCGCACCCGTTCTGAAATCGCTATACTCTCTTCTGCCCGCATCGAAAAACGCCGTCGCGAGGAAAACGGCGAAACATATCTCTCCATAAGAAACATAGACGGAAATTTTTAAGTTGTCACACCCGTCCCAAAATTCGATGGCGCTCCATCTCTCCTATGCGTCTTCTACACTAGACTCTTTCGCCACCATACACGGTTTCAGCATCAGCCCCCTTAACACTAGATCCATTCTCAATAAATCCGATCTTATCCTCAACATATTCACCAAGCAATTCGTCGATCTCTTCTGTCTCAAAGAATCCTAACACTCAGATTCCGACGAACTTTCCATTCGCTGTCTGCTCTCTGCCGGTTGCTCACTTGTCGAATACGCACGCCCCCACAGCTCATCCCCGTCTAAATTCTCTAATCATAGCGGCATCGCCGCATTCGCGCGTCACCCCGCGCCTCTTCGAAAAATCACTCCCCCTTTCAGTCCTCGCTCTTTTGAATTGCTCACTTGTCGTTCTTCTTGCCCGATCACTTTAGATCTCGCCATTGTATACCGTCCTGGTTCATCAGCTCCTACATCCTTATTTTTTACCGAACTCGCTGCACATCGCATTCACGATATTGCAATTTCTGCCTCCAACTGTCTTTCTTCTATCTACAAACGTCTCTCCCATCTTCGTCTCGTTTTAAACCAGACAAGTCTACAATAATGTGGATCCTGCCCCGTCAACCTAACATATCTCCTCCCTTTGTATCTTTTGCATCATCAATAATCCCCATAGTCCACAATCTCACTTTCTTAGGATTCCATTTCGATGATCACATTTCCCTTAAACCCTTCGTCCGCGACAAGGTCCGCTTGTTTAACTTAATTCTCCGTGACATCCGCCGTATCCGACCCTTGTCGACTTCCGTTCCTGTATATCTCTTCTTTCACCGCTTCTTTTCCTTAAAATCGATTACTGCCTCACCCTTTTCGCTAATTCTCCAAAATCCATCAACCTACCCTTACAATACATCATCAACTCCGCCGTTCGAGTGCTCCTACGTCTCCGTCGCTTTGAACACATCCGCATATCTTGCTCAACTCTCCTGGCCTACCATCCAAATTCGCATACAACTCCGCCTTCTTCTCGTAACTTTTCATCTCATCGCTGTCGGCTCCCCATCGTTCATCAACCTCCCTTTCTTAGACTACACTCGTCATAACTCTCTATCACTGCGTTCCCGTAATTCCCTCTTACTCTAACAAATACGGTCTCCGATTTTTCTTTGACGCCGCCCCATTCGCCTGGAATCATCTCCCACTCGACGTCCGCCGCGCTCCCTCCTTTATTGCATTCAAATGCCGCCTCCGTACCCACATCCTCACCTCCTTGAAACTTTAGATTTTTTGTTGTTATGGTCATGTAAGCGTGCGCCGGCACGCATTTGCCACGTAACAATAAATATATATAATAATTAATAATATATAATAATCCTCTACGCAGTGCAACATCAATGCCAATGATTATTCGTCATTTCTCCAGAATAAAGTATACACGTTGCTCTCTAACACCCCGGTCTCCATCCTATCCCACTCGGCCCAGTCTAGCCTCATCCTTCCAGAACTATTTCATCATCTCCCTGTCTCACCTACAGAAGTATCATCTGTCCTCATGTCCTTGCCTTACAAAACCTCACCTGCCGATCCCCTGCCTACTCACATATTAAAATCTATATGCTCATCGATATCCCCATTTCTCACAACCTTGTTTAACTCGTCCATCCGCAGTCGTATCTTCCCTTCACACTGAACATCCGCAATCGTTCGTCCCCTCCTTAAGAAACAATCGCTCGACCCCTTCATTCCTTCTAGCTATCGCCACATTTCACTACTACCTACTCTTTCTATGCTCTTAAAATGCCTTATCTTAATACAAATCATACTTATCTCTCCTCATCCAATCTGTACCCTCCTTTCCAATCCGATTTCCGCTCTAATCACTCGACAGAAATCACATGCATAAAAGTGTACAACGACTTACTCATTTCTCGAGACAAGGCTCTATATAGTGTGCTCATCTTCCTCGACCTCTCCTCCGCATTCGACATTGTCGACCACTCCGTCCTCCTTTCTCGCCTTCGTTATGATTACAGCTTTTCTTCCTCCTCCGTAGCATGGTTCGCCTCATATCTATCCGACCGTTCCTTTCGCGTCTGTTCTAATTCATCATCTTCCCCTCCCATCCCTATTTTTTGCGGGGTCCCACAAGGTTCAGTCCTAGGTCCCCTGCTTTTCTCTCTTCTGCTTGGCGATCTATCTCCGTTTATCAAACCTTACTCCTTTAAGGTCATGCAATATGCCGATGACATTCTAATCTATGCTCATGCACACCGCACATCGCATACACGATATCAGCATTTCTGCCTCCAACTGTCTTTCTTCTATCTACAAACGTCTCTCCAATCTCCATCTCGTTCTAAACCCCGAAAAGTCCAAAATAATGTGGATCCTCCCCCGTAAACCAAACATATATCCTCCCATTGTATATCTTGCCTCATCGATCATCCCCATAGTCCACAATCTCACTTTCTTAGGCTCTCACTTTCATGGGTACTGCAGCAACCACCACTCGTTCTCATTTCGAATATAGTTCTTTATATTGGATTTAAATTCATTGATTGTATGCACCGCAACGACATCAAATGGAAGACGATTCCAAACATTCACCGCTTGATAGGACAGTCGAAAATGACGAGGGTATTTTTCGTGTTCATGTACTACCAGTACTTTCGAGTGCCCTCTACGTCCATCCCGATCATTAAGTTCAAATTTATTTGCTGAAAATTTTCATCTTCGTTAATTAGTCGATACATAGCTAGAAGGTAGAAAAGAAGGAACCTTTCACGCACTGCCGGCATATTCAAACTTTTTATTCGTGCCTCATAGTGAAGATATCGTACCTGAGGACATAATTTCGTAAACCGTCGAAGTATGCGCTCTAATTGATCAAGTTCTGTACGCGTACACGGAAAGACTGCTGGCGACACATATTCTAATATCGGTCTTATAAGAGCATTATATAAACGCACAACACACAGGAGATAAATCTTTAAAGCAATTTTTGACAATATTGGTCATTCTTCTTGCTGCATTACAAATCCTATCAGTGTTAGCACGTGTTTTTAGATTGTTTTGAACAATTATACCAAGATCCTAAATGGACTGCGTGTTAACAACAAACTCGTTGCCAATAAAATATTCCTGACTCACATTGCTATAACCTAATCTCATATGTTCACACTTTTTAATATTCTATACAATTCCAGTGTTTAAGGACTATCATTAAACAATGTTTAGGATATTTTGAAAGTCATTTTGATCCTTGTTGGTTTTAATCAATTTCCATACCTTTACATCATCGGCAAAAGCTAAAACACTACAATCCTTAATTAAATCTAGTAGCTGATTTATAAATATGTTAAACAACAAGGGGCCTAAGACTGGTCCATGTGGTACTCCTGAGGTGATAGGACGATAATACGATATACATTGACCTACACGAACAGCAAAGGATCTATCTTTAAGGAAATCTTGAATCCAGCTTCTAATGGAGTGATTGACTTTATAAGACTAAAGGGTGTAAATTAGCATTTTGTGGAGCACCATATCAAAAGCCCGACTAAAGTCAAGAAATATTACCTCGATACAATACCCGTTAGCAACATGTCCAACCTAATCTTCACGAGCATGTAATAAGTTTGTAAGACATGAACGTCGAGGGCGAAATCCATGCTGTGCATTATTGAGAATTCTTAGCGAACTCAAATGATCATATATGCGTCTATTTAGTATGCGCTCAATCACTTTGCATACAACACTAGTTAGAATTATTGTCCTATAGTTATTCGGATCATATTTTTCACCATTTTTATAAATTGGTACTACAATCGCTTTTTTCCAGGCAGCAGGTAACTTCGAAATGCGCAAGCTCAGCTCAAATATGGAGGCTAATGGCTCAGCCAGAACAGGAGCAAGTAACTTAAGAAGTTGGGGGTGAATATCATCGGGGCCTGCCGCTGATGATCTAGATAACCTAGCCAATTCAACAAAAACCTCATGTGCTGTTATCGTTAAAACTGGAGAACCAATTTCTACCTGTTGTGATGATATGATCTTTACATACTCTAGAGAAAGCATCTGGTGTTAGCTCAAAAGCGGATTGCAAACAATTCTGCTATGCTGTCTGGCGATGTCACACGAGTATTACCGTCTCTTAAAGATGAAATAGCTGGTAGCAGAGCTCTGGATCCTTTCACATAAGCCCAAATTTTTTTTGGTTCTGTATCAATTTGTAAAGCTAATTGATCTTCAAAACTTTGCCTTTTTGTAATCTTAAGTGGATTAACGAAATTACGGAACATTGTATCCCGCTTTTTAAAATTATTCTGATGACGGCTTAGTTCAAATAGTCGATTCCTATGTTTGAGAACATATTGCAATTCAGTGTCAAACCAAGGAGGGTGTTTAGCTTTACTTTTTGGTACTCTACGAAGTGGTGCAAACTTATCTGCAAGAGCTACTAAACCTGATCCAATAACATGCCACCTTACCTCAATGTCGTCACTAGCACAGTTGAATGATGTTCTTAGTGCCGCCTCTTGTAATGAGTCTTCATCAATTTGTTGCCAAGATATTTTCGACACTATCAAATTTTCTAGTTTTGGGATCATACACCTAGAAAAATAATGGAATAAGATCATGCAATGATCGCTCAATCCAATGAGACTCTGATAGCTCATATTACCCACACTTGTAATTAATTAGGCAACTACCAAATCTAGACAAGATTCCTGGTTTCGCGCGAATCGGGTGGACGACTGCACATGTAGCTCTAACATAAGATCATTTGTAAGAAAATTCCACAATTCCACATCTGACTTGGAAGACCTACTATCCAAAATATAATTTCTGATGTGACCAGCTGAAGGTATATTAAATTCGCCAACTAGTAGATATTCTTCAAGCTCAGAACAGTGACTGATTAGTGTAGATAATTCATGATTAAATACAGATGATTGCGGCGACCTGTAGCACACGGCAATACCTAAGGGACCTCCGAAGTGTGAAACAATGACTGAGAGAAACTCACACGTGCCCAGTTCATTTTTAAAATTACGAGTTGAAGTAATATTTAAGGATGTCGTAATATATAGCGCAACACCTTCACCCTTCCGAGAATCTCTATGAGCTCTCAACAAATTATATCCCATAATAGCAATCAAACCATCGGAGATATCACGATGCAGTCATATTTTAGTGAAAACCAGGATCGCTGGTTTATTTGAGATGACCCATGCCTTGAGTTCATCAAATTTTGGTAAAATACTCGTTAAATTAGTATAGGCGACACTAATACCAGAAGCAGAGGGTAATTGAGTAGTAATGTTTGATGTGATATCAATGCGCGCTAGATTTCCTAATTGTAAAAAGCAATCCCTCGAAGAACTCTCCAAACTCACCAACGCACGAATGGTCGCCAACGAACTACTCGAAAATTTCTTATCATTAGATCAGTCTCTCCATTCGATCTTCTAAATGCTAGATTAGCACGAGCATTATTAAGCAATAATCTCTCCTCAACCGAGAGATCTTTAAAAATTTTTGTCGTCTTACCTTTCAAGCGCTAACCTCTAGCTAAAACTGCTCTTGTATTATCTGCAGAACCAAATACTACTTTAAGTAATCGTGGTTTATGTTGTGCTTTTTTTACCAAGACGAAATAAGCTGTTGACATTGAGACTACGCGCAATATCCTCTTCACCTTGAACGAATATATCCGAAAAGACCTTACGAATAGAAACTACGTCATCATCCACACGGGCCAGAACGTTGTCTGCAGAAGATTCAGTGATGTTTGCAAACATTACGCAATTATTTCTGTTTCTAGCACGATTCCTAGTATTGATAATTTCAACAAATGCCTTATCTGTCATATCCTTGGATTTCATTTCATATTCATTTCCGACTGCCACATCATTGCACACTCTATCACCGTCTCTTGTCTGCGTTCGACTTAAAGGCTGCTTCGTTACATTCTTTGGTGGAACCGGAGTAGAAATCAATATATTGTGGTTGTTAGGACTGTGTTCCGCGATAATGGTAAATGTCATTTATTAGTAATACTCTCAGGTGTAACTTTATCCTTGTCTTTGCCATCACAGTGTTGTCATTGATATTACTTCTTTGTTTATACACCGTCCGTGAATGTCTATGTCCTCGTGTCCAAATGCGAGTCGAACTTGAAGCATCTATTACGTCTGGTTTCTTATTTGAATTGACGTGTAACGACATCGGCGTAGTGATTTTGCTCTGGCATATGCTAGATTCTTTGTCAACAATTTGCTTTTGAAACATACGTGTCTTTAAGTTAAAATGAGCATTGTCCTTTGTTGATGTCAACGAACTACAAAATACGATTGACGCATTACAAAAACCACATATGAATTTTCTTCTAATCAATATATCAGCATCTTTATGCGGTACCGTTACTGTAGTCAAGACATTGCAGCCATCACCATCACATCCTACTTGTATTGATATGAATTCAGGAATGTAGTTTCCCTTACGTCTGTCTATAATTGTAATTGATACGTCGAAGAGTTGATGTAATAGTTTGTAAAAGTTTCTAAGTCGTATTGGGATGTTGTCGGTACGTGAGAGGTTCATATCCTTGGAAATGCTATGTCTATGGCATATATCGAATGATGTGGTAGGTTATCCCACCGGTGTAATCACTAGGCGTGTAGGTCAGTTGCGGGGACATAGCAGAGACTTGTATAAATTTGGATTTAGCAGATTATCAAAAGTGTATAGACTCTCGAGAAGAGGAATTAACATGTGGAATTCGTTGCCTGAGGAATTCGTTGCAGCCCCAGTTTGAGAACGTTTAAATTACGATACTACAAATGGATACGTGAACAATGCCGCCATTCAACACTACCACTGGAATATCCTAATTAGCTACGTTGACTGAATATTTGCTTTTCTTCTTTTTTGGACTCTGCCTGAATAGCCTTTTGGCTTTGGTATGTATTGGAATAAATAAAATATGCTAGATTCTTTGTCAATAATTTGTTCTTGAAACCTACGTGTCTTTAAGTTAAAATGAGCATTGTCCTTTGCTGATGTCAATGAACTACAAAATACGATTGACGCAGTACAAAAACCACATATGAATTTTCTTCTACTCAATGTATCAGCATCTTTATGTGGTAAAGTTACTGTAGTCCAGACATTGCAGCCATCACCATCACATCCGACTTGTCTTGATATGAATTCAGGAATGTCCTTTTCCTTACGTCTGCCCATAATTCTAATTGTATATGGTTATTGTGTATTTATGCGATTTTATTCAAAATCGTTTTTTTTTGTGTTTAAGCTTGTAAGTAGTTAATTATCAAGATTATTTAAAGATCTTTTATCAAGATTTTTTGATTTATTGATTTATTTATTTTATTAATTCATTCCTTTATTGAAAAATTAGTCAAATTTTCGATATTCAACTATATTACTATCGGGACAAAACATTTTATATTCTATAAATACACATATACTTTGACAAAAATTTTTTGCGCAGTACAAAAACTGTTCAATTAATTCGATTTCTTTCGTATTCAAGCCTAGTCATTTTAATTTTTCTAATTTTGAGCCAGTTTCACGCACTTTTCTTCGGTGTATTTTATGTTTAACAACGATCAATATTTTGTACGTTCAAAAAGAAACATTGCAATCATTGCAACATTAAAAACGTCATTCTCAACGGAGTTTTTGTCAACTTCTATTAAAGGCCAATTGCATTCGAACCGCCGAGTAGCAAGGCCTCATGACTTCATCATCGAGCTCTATTTAATGATAGAGCTCGATGATTGTTATAATGTACAATCTAACGCTATGTATATTGAGTGTTATGCTCACATCACGTAACTTTCGTAAATTATCTTTTTTGCTTTCTTTGATAACAGATAACTCAGTTTTTACAATGCATAGGCAATAACAATGATGTTTCTGTAAAGAATAACATTTTGAGCTCTAATAATATAAAGGTGCGTTTAATGCTCAGAAAGCAAGAAAATAACGAAAATAGAGGCAGAGTTGTGCAACTCCTTAAGGCAGCAAATACAACTTCATAGTATTAAATAGTACCAAATGCAACTTCTGGCAGCATAGTACCAAATGCAACTCCTGACAGCGTAAAATCATCACTTCATTACACTCTAAATCTCTCATAGTACCAAATGCAACTCCTTCTGGTAGCATAAGATCATCACTTCATTAAACTCTAAGCCTCTCTGACATACTTTTAACTCGATCCTTTCTCGCTCCTCTTCATCTTACAACATTTTATTATTTTCTTAAGTTTAGAACCGTGTACCTTTTTCAAGCCATAGCTCTATCCTTAATTTAAGTGTGCTAAGCTTTGCTGAATACTGTACTTTCTTTATATGGGTCTTCTAAAAGTGTAAAACCAGGCTACGTCAAACCTATAGAGAAGGGATATATTCGATTCCACTCTTTTTTAATTAAGCGAATAGTTTGCCTTAAGCCATAAAGTGTTTCTGATTCTGATACAATAAAATTTCGTTAAATTGTGTATTTTTAACTTTCAGATGGTTAAGGATAGACAATTGTTACGACAATTTTATGTACACGATCGAGGCAATAGCTTTCAAGTTCTTTGCAACAAACTTTAGGTAGTCATGTGGTATGTCAGCGTTAATGAAGCTGATCCGGTATGAGTTACGTACATTTCGTGTAGATACCTGCACGAAGTGTAGGTAACTACACAAATAAGTTACTACACTTGTTACTTATGCTATAAACTTATCGTATGATCATTTGTTAACATGACGTGCTAATTTGTCGACGATAAATACATACTTTTGTATAATGTGAAATGGCTTCATTGTTTTTCAAGGCAGTGCATTTGCGAGTTTTTTAGATTTTTTAAATTTAATTCAAGAGTAAATTTTAAATTTGAAGATGTGTGATTTGTAGTCAATAATCCGTCAAGTCGGGTATTATCAAAATTTAAATATGCAAAATTTCAAGTTACGCTTTAAATGTCGATACTTGCGTATTTGATTTTTATTTGGAATGGGATTAAGGAATACTATTTCTGACTATAAATCGGATGTCAAAAGTTAATTTCTCATTCAAAGTTTTTTATACTGAGGACGTTGTGTACGGAATTAAAATTTACCGAACGCAAGACTACACCATGACCAAACGCAAGACTACAAAGATCTACGGAGGCAAGATATTTACAAAAACAGCTACGAAGGCAAAGTTATCCACAAAACCAGCTGCGAATACAAAGACATCTACGAAGACAGCTACGATGACAGATACGACCGACGTTAACTGTGCTCAACTAAAGTTCAGTGATCGACACACGATTACAGCGTTTGTACCACAATCGCCTGCGACAACAGTAAGTATGAAAAAGACATGTGAATTATATGCCAATAAACTAATTCGCAACCTCTCCCCTTAGCACATATTAACAACCAACAAGTTCACACAAACTACCCCGTCGTTTCCGATTCCCTTTCTCCACCCACTGATCCTGCCAGCATATACACTTCCCATTCCTGTTACCTTCACTCCCCGACACCCCCATCCCCGTCCCTCCTGTTTCGTTTCTCAATAACGTACATCCATCAATCAAAATTATCTCTACCAACCTCCACGATCCTTCCACTCATAACCATTCCTCACATCGCTTGCCACCTATATTATCTATATCAGATTTGTGTCCCGCTGTCGAACTTTCTCTATTTATATCCTCAAATCCCAGCTCTCATATCGTTACCTCACCGACTCACGTCACTCGTCCTCCTTTACGGAAACGCTTTCCTTCTCGCGATCGTTGCGCCATCGTCATTAATATCACTCCTTCCACATCCATATCTTTACAAGCACGTCTCGACCACGGTGTTTCCGCCTTCAAATCCATCATCTTGTCTCTAGTCTCTAGGGGAAGCACATCCTTTTTCATCCACATATATCCTGACGCATTCATCCAAATAAACAAATATTATCAATCTAATCCTGCTCAGACCCCTTCTGAAAATTGTTTTCAATAATCGCTTTCACGTGTTCTCTGTCCTCTCAACGATTTAAACTTATGTCCTCTTCAGCTACTCGCATATTCCCCGATCTCACCACTTCCGAAATCGTTTAACTCTCTTCTGCCCGCATCGAAAAACGCCGTCACGAGGAAAGCGGCGAATCATCCCTCTCCATCCGAAACATCGACGGAAATTTTCAAGTTGTCAACATCCGCCCAACATTCGATGTCGCTCCATCTCCCCTCTGCGTCATATCCACTAGCCCCTATCACCACCACACAGTTTCCACCACGGCATCCTTAGCATTAGATCTATTCTCCATAAATCCGATATCATCATCAACCTCTTCACCGAGCAATCCATTGATATATTCTGCCTCACCGAATCCTGATAATCTGATTCCTATAACCTCTCCATTCACAGTCTGCTCTCTGTCGGTTGCTCACTAGTCGAATCCGCCAGCCTGCTCAGCTCATACCCTTCTAAATTCTCTAATCATTGCGACATTGTTGCATTCGCTCGTCATCCCGTGTATCTTCGCGAAATCATTCCCCCTTTCAGTCCTTGCTCTTTTGAATTGCTCACACGTCGTTCTTCTAACCCGATCATTCTGGATATCGCCTTTGCATAGCGTCCTTGTTCATATGCTCATACCTTATTATTTTACCGAATTCTTTGACCTCCTGTCCCACTGTTTCTTGTCCTCCATTCTTTCACTCGTTCTTGACGACTTCAACATCTACCTCAAACGCTCCTCTTCGACAGATTCCATTCGGTTTATCAACATCCTATCAAACTACGACTACGAACTAATCCTACTTCAACACATGTCCATGGCGTAGCACTCGACATCATCGCTGTCCCCGATCGTTTTGCTGCCTACACCACACTGTGCATCTACCATCCTGGTCTATCCGATCACTTTATCGTAACCCTTAATTTCACTTCCAGCCACATCCCGCCTTTCTTTTCGTCTCTATCTTTTCAAACCGTCTCTATATTCTCTCACAATAACATTTTCCTCTCCTCACGATATCGCCTTTCTTTTCTACTCTGAACTCACATTCACTCTCGATAATGTTTTGTCCTTCAAGCCTCACCCTCACCGTCGCTTACATCGTGCCCCATGGTGTGACATACAATACCTACTCTTAAAAAGTCGACTCCGTCATGCTTTTCGAGTCTATCACCGCTCTCTCAGACGTGATATCCGCTCACTCACTATTTCTCTTAGTGATTCCTATTTTGCTCTTCTCCGGTCTCATCTCCACCTACTACGTACCAAATGCAACTCCTTCTGGCAGCATACAAGCAATACTTCATTCAACTCAAAGTCTCTCTGGCATACTTTTAACTCATTCCTTTCTTGCTCCTCTTCATCTTACAACATTAATCTCCATGATTATTCGTCATTTATCTAGACCAAAGTATCCACGTTGCTCTCTCTCACACCCGTCTTCATCCCATCCCACTCTTTCCATCCTCGCATCATCCTCCCGGAACTCTTTCATCTTATCCCTGTCTCACCTACCGAAGTTTAATCTGTCCTAATGTCCTCGCCCAACAAGACCTCACCTGCCGATCGCCTGCCTACCTCCTGCTTGGAATGAGCTACTCGAAACAACTACGGAGGAAGGAACAACTACGGTCTCCGATCATTCCTCGTCGCCGCCCCACTTGCCTGGAATCAGCTTTCTCTCGACGTCTGCCGCGCTCCCTCATATATCACATTCAAATACCTCCTACATTCTCACCTTCTCGACACATGACTAAGATTTTTTGTTGTGGTCATGTAAGCGTGCACCGGCACGCATTAGCTACGTAAAAATAAACCCATTTTTGTTTAAAAAATTAAAATCGATTTATTTTAACGTGACAAATGCATGCCAGCGCACGCTTACATGACCACAACAAAACAAAAATGTAAATCATGTGTCGAGAAGGTGTGAACGAAGGAGGTGTTTGAATGTGATAAAGGAGGGAGCGCGGCGGACGTCGAGAAGGAGTTGATTCCAGGCGAGTGAGGCGGCGACGAGGAAGGATCGGAGACCGTAGTTGTTGGAGTAATTAGGAACGTGGAGTAAGATGGTATGACAGGAACGAAGCGATAGCGAGGTGGGGCGAGTATCGTCTAAGAAAGGAAGGTTGATGAACGATGGTAAGCCGACAGCGATGAGACGAAAATTAACGAGAAGAAGGCGGAGTTTGATGCGGATGTGGATGGTGGGCCAGGAGAGTTAGGCAAAATATGTGGATGTGTGGTCGAAGCGACGGAGACGAAAGAGCACTCGAACGGCGGTGTTGATTATTCGTTGTAAGGGTAGGATGATGGATTTTGGAGAATTGGTGATAAGGCTAAGGCAGTAATTGATTTTAGGGAAAAGAAGCGATGAAAGAAGAGACATACAAGAACGGAAGTCGATAAGGGGGCGGATACGGCGGATGTCACGGAGAATTAAGTTAGACGAGCGGACCTTGTCACGGACGAAGGGTTTAAGGGAAAGGTGATCATCGAAATGGAAGCCTAAGAAAGTGAGATTGTGTACTATGGGGATGACCGATGAGCCAAAAGATACAGTGGAAGAAGATATGTTTGGTTTACTGGAAGATCCACATTATTTTGGACTTGTAAAGGTTTAGAACGAGATGGAGATTAGAGAGACGTTGTAGATAGAAGAAATACAGTTGTAGGTAGAAATGTCGATATTGTGTATGCGATGTGTAGGTACATGATCATAGATGAGGAAGTCATCGGCGTATTGCATGACGTTAAAAGAGTAAGGTTTGATAAACGGAGAGAGATCGCCAAGCAGTAGATAGAAAAGCAGGTGACCTAAGACTAAACTTTGTGGGATCTCGACAAAAATAGGCATGGGAGGGGAGGATGATGAATTAGAACAGACGCGAAAGGAACGGTCGGATAGATATGATGCAAACCATGCTACGGAGGAGGAAGTAAAGCGTAATCATAACGAAGGCTAGAAATGAGGACGGAGTGGTCGACAATGTCGAATGGGTGGGAGAGTTCGAGGGAGATGTGAACACTATATAGAGCCTTGTCTCGAGAAATGATTAAGTCGTTGTACACTTTTATGCAGGCGATTTCTGTGTAATAATTGGAGCGAAAAGCGGATTGGAAAGGAGGGTACAGATTAGATGAGGAGAAATAAGTGTTGATCTGTATTAAGATGAGGCGTTCTAAGAGCTTAGAAAGAGTAGGGAGTAGTGAAATGTGGCGATAGCTAGAAGGAAGGAAGGAAGGGGTCGAGCGATTGTTTCTTAAGGAGGGGACGAACGAATTGCGGACTTTCAGTGTGAAGGGGATATACAACTGCGGATGGATGAGTTAAACAAGGTTGTGAGAAAAGGGGATATCGATGAGCATATGGATTTTAGTATGTGGGTAAGTAAGGGATCAGCAGGTGAGGTTTTGCTTGGCAAGGACATGAGAAGAGATGAGACTTCGGAAAGTGATACAGGGAGAAAATCAAAGAATTCCGGAAGGATGAGGCTAGACGGGGCAAAGTGGGATCGGATGGAGACCGGGGTGTGAGAGAGCAACGTAGATACTTTGGTCTGGAGAAATGACGAATAATCATGGGGATTGATGTTGCACGGCGAAGAGGAGCGAGCAAGGATTGAGTTTAAAGTATGCCCTAGAATCATAGAGTTGAATGAAGTGATGATGTTATGCTGCAAGAATGAGTTGCATTTCGTACGTAGTAGGTTTAGATGAGACCGGCTAAGAGCAAGATAGGAATCACGCAAAGACGGAGTGATCTTTCGAAAATCACGTCTGAGAGAGCGGTGATAGACTCGAAAAGCACGACAAAGTCGACGCTTTGAGAGTAGGCATTGGATGTCAAACCATGGGGCACGGTGCAAGCGACTCTGTGGGTGAGGCTTGATGGTCAAGAGAAGATCGAGAATGGATGTGATTTCAGAGTCGAAAAGAAATGCGATATTGTGAGGAGAGGATTATGTTATTGTGGGATAGGATAGAGACGATTTGAGTAAGGCAGAGCGGAGAAGGGAGAGCTCAAGGTTTCTTTAATGGCGACGTAGGATTGTAGCTGTGTGATGAGAGGTGTGGTTGTGAGTGAGATCAAGTGTGACGAGAAAGTGATTGTGTTGACCAGGATCGAATATGAACAGTGAGGTGTAGGCATCAAAATGATCGGGGACAGCGATGATGTTGAGTGCCCCACCAAGGATATGTGTGTGGGCAGTGGAGATGGGTTTGTAGTTATAGTTGGATAGAATGTTAATGAACTGCATGGACTCGGTTGTGGATGGGCGGTATAGGCGGATGTTAAAGTCGCTAAGAACGATTGAAGGGATTGAGGACAAAGCACAGTGGGACAGAAGGTCAGCGAGTTAGGTAAAAAATAAAGAGGTAAGAGCTGATGAACCAGGACGGTATACAATGGCGAGATCTAGAGTGATCGGGTTAGAAGAACGACTAGTGAGCAGTTCAAACGAGCAAAAACTGAAAGGGGATGTGCTTAGGGGGCGAGCGGATTCGGCCAGTGAGTAACCGGCAGAGTGCAAACGGCGGATGGATAGGTCGTCAGAATCGGAGTGCTAGGATTCGGTGAGGCAGAAGAGTCGATGGATTGCTTGGTGAATAGATTGAGAATGAGATCGGATTTATTGGGAATAGATCTAGTGTTGAGGAGGCCGAGGCATAAACCGTGTTTGATGGTGATAGGGGCTAGTGGAGAAGACATAGGGGAGATGGAGTGCCATCGAATTTTTGGACGGTTGTGGACAACTTGACAATTTCCGTCGATGTTTCGGATGGAGAGAGGTGTTTCGCCGTTTTCCTCGCGACGGCGTTTTTGGATGAGGGCAGATAAGAGTTGAGCGATTTCGGAGGGGGTTCGATCGGGGAGAAAGCGATTGACTGAAGAGGACATGAGTTTGAATCGTTGGGGGAGAACAGAAGACGCGTGAGAGCAATGCTTGAACAACAATTTTTAGGAGAGGGGGCTGGGAAGTATTAGATTGAGAAGATTTATTTAGTCGGATGAATGCGACAGGAGAGATGTTGTTTAAAAAGAATGGTTTATTCGCGGTAACAAGAGACGATAGGATGGATCTGAATGCGGAAGCATCGTGGTCGAGACTTGCTTGTGGAGATAAAGATGTGGAAGGAGTGATATTAATGACGAATGCGCAACAATCACGAGAAGGAAAGCGTTTCCGTAAAAGAGGACGAGTAACGTGAGTTAGTGAGATCAGGATAGGAGAGCTTGGAGTTGAGGATATCAAGGGAGTAGGTTTGACAGCGGAAGATAAAGAAGATTTGGTTAATATTGAGGGTGGTGAGCGATGTGATGAGATGTTATGAGTGGAAGGTTTGTATAGGTTGGTGGAGGTGATTTTGATTGAGGAATGTAGGTGTTTGAGAAACGAGACAGAAGGGAAGAGTCGTGGGGGTATCGGCAAGTGAAGACATGGGATTAGAGTTGTTTGAGTGGACACGTTGGAGGTTTTATATGTTCTTATGGTAGAGGTCGCGTATAAGTTTGTTGGCACAAAAGCCACATATCAAGTCTTCTTTAGAGTTACTGTTGTCGCATGCGATTGTAGTCCAGACCCTGCAGTCGTGTGTCGATCACTGTTCTTGTAGTTGAGCATAGTTGGTGTCAGTCGTAGCTGTCTTATTACGTCCTCCTATCAACGTCCTTGTGTGATTAAACTGTTAAATTTGCTACTAATTGAAATGATAGATTTTTCAGCGAGCGGAACTGTAATCAGCTCTGTAATTTGTTTTAATAATTAGAGGGGTAAACTCTAAAAATTCCGCAAGCGGAGCGAGCGAAACTGGATTGATCTGGAACTGGATTGATCTGGAACTGGATTGATATGGAACTTGATTGATCTGGAACTAAATTGATCTGGAACTAAATTGATCTAGAACTGGATTGATCTGGAACTGGATTGATCTGGAACTTGATTGATCTGGAACTGGATTGATCTGGAACTGGATTGATCTGGAACTGGATTGATCTGGAACTGGATTGATCTGGAACTGAATTGATCTGGAACTGAATTGATCTGGAACTGGATTGATCTGGAACTGGATTGATCTGGAACTGGATTGATCTGGAACTGGATTGATCTGGAACTGGATTGATCTGGAACTGGATTGATCTGGAACTGGATTGATCTGGAACTGGATTGATCTGGAACTGGATTGATCTGGAACTGGATTGATCTGGAACTGGATTGATCTGGAACTGGATTGATCTGGAACTGGATTGATCTGGAACTGGATTGATCTGGAACTGGATTGATCTGGAACTGGATTGATCTGGAACTGGATTGATCTGGAACTGGATTGATCTGGAACTGGATTGATCTGGAACTGGATTGATCTGGAACTGGATTGATCTGGAACTGGATTGATCTGGAACTGGATTGATCTGGAACTGGATTGATCTGGAACTGGATTGATCTGGAACTGGATTGATCTGGAACTGGATTGATCTGGAACTGGATTGATCTGGAACTGGATTGATCTGGAACTGGATTGATCTGGAACTGGATTGATCTGGAACTGGGTTGATCTGTAATGTAAGTAGTTAGTAATCAAGAATTGTTAAACTGTTAACAATTAAAATAATTATTAATCGATAAATACGTAAGATTCAAGCATCTAATTTCAAAGATTATAAGACGAATTTTCAACAGTAATCGCCGAATAATATGATATTAAATATTGCAATATGCAATCTTTGAAGACTATTCGAAACTTATGCGATATGTATTTGATTTGGAAGATTTTACATGTGCCTCACTATGCTTTGTCCGGCATTATCCATGTTCGCCCAAGCTGTTGTTTTTGAAGCGTCAGTGGATTGTTTATACGAAAACACTGCAGTTTAGCCACCGAACTATTAAGTTGCGGAATTCGCTAAATACGAGTACATTTATCTATCACACGTCCAAATTTTAGCATTTGTCTTTGGATGCATTTCTACCAAATCTAAGTACCGACATTTCTTGCAATACAAATTTTGCCATCAGATATTGTTTCTGAGAGATGTATACATTTAAGAAATACCAAGTTGTTTTTACTCGGGAATAATTGATTTTTTCCATCATTACTTTTCCCTTAACAATTTCTTATTGCTTGCAATTCATACGAAAAAGAAAAAAGCCATAATCTATAAATGCCTGGCTTATAAACTCGATTTTACATTTATTGTAGCATCTATAGCTAAAAGTTGAATTATTATTTCTTAAGGTTCGTTATAAAATTGAGCAATATAGTTTGGTATCAGTGATGAGCTTTAAAATGCTTTGAATTACATCAGGTGCTGTTTCATTATCTACGTTGTATATACTAACAATAGCCACCTTAATGAACCTTTATTCTTTTACTGTATGAATATTTTTGATATTATTGACTCGCCCACTTGTAGAAGAGCACTTTTGCATATGTCTTTTTATTTCTGATTGCACGTTATTCTTACATAATATTGTCATGCAAATATTTTATTACTAAATCCTTTAGAGCGTGGAAATTAATGAAATTAATAGAAAACACATTCAGATTATTAGTTATAATTTTAAACGAGCAATTCAGAAGCAATCAACCCTTACTAAAGCTGATAACCGAGTGAATCCTCTGCCCAGCGATAGTGTTCGGGTCATAATGGTGCCCATTGTTAGATACAATTTAAAAAGAGCAATACAGAGGCAAACAACTTTTATTTAGACCGATAATCGAGTGAATCCTCTGTCCAGCGATGATGTTCGAGTCATGGTGGGCATTTATTACTAATAAATTTTATTGTGATCGCATAAAAATCAAGCTGATACATCCGCAGATCACTTATATAATAGATTTTCTACAGTGCATAGTATATTTACAGATACCAGATATTATTCAATATTTTCAATTTAAATTATTTGTTTTAAGGAAATATTATTTTTGTTCTAGATCGAAAATTTTTAAATTAAAAAGAAATCAAATCTGTAATTGTATGAGCGATCGTTCTGTTGAAAATGAGCAAATCCTAAATTTGTGTGGTTCTGGATCAAGTGGATTCCCAGATGCTAATCGAGAAAGTGAGAATACTGTTGCTGGTGGCGGTAAAAGCTCTCTTATTCACATAAGGATTCAACAGCGAACAGGTCGTAAGCTGGTGACTACCGTGCAAGGGATTCCACAGGAACTTGACCTTAAAAAGATCAATAAGTACTTCCGGAAGACGTTTTCTTGCCTAGGAACTGTTGTGAACCACAGCGAATACGGCGAGGTTGTTCAGTTGTCTGGGGATCAACGAGAAAATGTGTGCAACTTCCTAAGCAATGGCTTAAACATCCCTGTTGATCAAATTAAAGTTCATGGCTTCTAAATAATTCAATGTCAGCTAGAGTTACTTAACAAATTTAACGTCATCTTTAAAATATAGATAAAAATAATTGTCTTATATTTGAACATTTTATTTTTAATGTCTTATGCTTCAGTAAGACTAACATATTTATTATTTATTCAAATACATGCCATAGCCAAAATGCTATTCAGGCAGAGTCCAAATAAAGAAAACAAAAAGCAAATAGTCAATGAACATAGCTAAATAGGATAGTTCAGTAGATGTGGTGAATGACGGCATTGTTTACGTATCCATTGCAGCATCGTGCTTTAAACGTGGTCAAGCTAGGAGCAGCAACGACTTGCTTGGGCAGCGAATTCCACATGTTAATTCCCCTCCTCGGCAGTCTGAATATTTTCGTTAATCTGCCAAATCGATATTTATACAAAACTCTACTACGCCCCTGTAACCTACCTATCCGACCAGTGATTACATCGTTGGGATAAGCCAGGACCATGCGACATCTTCCATAGACAAAGCATTTTCAACCGACAACATTCCAATATGACTAAAAAGGATTTATTTTAACGTGGCAAATGCGTGCCAGCGCACGCTTACATGATCACAACAAAACAAGACTGTGAATCAGGTGTCGAGAAGGTGTGAACGGAGGAGGTGTTTGAATGTGATAAAGGAGGGGGCGCGGCGGACGTCGAGAGGGAGTTGATTCCAGGCGAGTGAGGCGGCGACGAGGAAGGATCGGAGACCGTAGTTGTTGGAGTAATTAGGAACGTGGAGTAAGAGGGTATGATAGGAACGAAGTGATAGCGAGGTGGGGCGAGTATCGTCTAAGAAAGGAAAGTTGATGAACGACGGGGAGGCGACAGCGATGAGACGAAAAGTAACGAGAAGAAGGCGGAATTGTATGCGGATGTGGATGGTGGGCAAGGAGAGTTGGGCAAAATATGTGGATGTGTGGTCGAAGCGACGGAGACGAAAGAGCACTCGAACGGCGGTGTTGATTATTCGTTGTAGGGTAGGATGATGGATTTTGGAGAATTGGCGAAAAGGCTAAGGCAGTAATCGATTTTAGGGAAAAGAAGCGATGAAAGAAGATACATACAAGAACGGAAGTCGATAAGGGGGCGGATACGGCGGATGTCACGGAGAATTAAGTTAGATGAGCGGACCTTGTCACGGACGAAGGGTTTAAGGGAAAGGTGATCATCGAAATGGAAGCCTAAGAAAGTGAGATTGTGGACTATAGGGATGATCGATGAGGCAAAATATACAGTGGGAGGAGATATGTTTGGTTTACGGGGGAGGATCCACATTATTTTGGACTTTTCGGGGTTTAGAACGAGATGGAGATTGGAGAGACGTTTGTAGATAGAAGAAAGACAGTTGGAGGCAGAAATGCCGATATCGTGTATGCGATGTGCGGGTGCATGAGCATAGATTAGAATGTCATCGGCGTATTGCATGACGTTAAAGGAGTAAGGTTTGATAAACGGAGAGAGATCGCCAAGCAGAAGAGAGAAAAGCAGGGGACCTAGGACTGAACCTTGTGGGACCCCGCAAAAAATAGGGATGGGAGGGGAGGATGATGAATTAGAACAGACGCGAAAGGAACGGTCGGATAGATATGAGGCGAACCATGCTACGGAGGAGGAAGAAAAGCCGTAATCATAACGAAGGCGAGAAAGGAGGACGGAGTGGTCGACAATGTCGAATGCGGAGGAGAGGTCGAGGAAGATGAGAACACTATATAGAGCCTTGTCTCGAGAAATGAGTAAGTCGTTGTACACTTTTATGCATGCGATTTCTGTCGAGTGATTAGAGCGGAAATCGGATTGGAAAGGAGGGTACAGATTGGATGAGGAGAGATAAGTATGATTTGTATTAAGATGAGGCATTTTAAGAGCTTAGAAAGAGTAGGGAGTATCTTCCCTTCACACTGAACATTGCGGATTTCCAGTGTGAAGGGAAGATACGACTGCGGATGGACGAGTTAAACAAGGTTGTGAGAAATGGGGATATCGATGAGCATATAGATTTTAATATGTGAGTAGGCAGGGGATCGGCAGGTGAGGTTTTGTAAGGCAAGGACATGAGGACTTATGATACTTCTGTAGGTGAGACAGGGAGAAGATGAAAGATTTCCGGAAGGATGAGAGTAGACTGGCAGAGTGGGATAGGATGGAGACCAGGGTGTGAGAGGGCAACGTGAATACTTTGGTCTGGAGAAATGACGAATAATCATGGCGAATAATGTTGCACGGCGAAGATGAGCGAGCAAGGATTGAGTTAAAAGTATCCCATAGAGTCTTGGTGTTGAATGAAGTGATTATTTTATGCTGCCAGAAGGAGTTGCATTTGGTACGTAGTAGGTTGAGATGAGACCGGCGAAGAGCAAGATAGGAATCACGGAAAGACGGAGTGATCGAGCGGAAATCACGTCTGAGAGAGCGGTGATAGACTCGAAAAGCATGGCGGAGTCGACGCTTTGATAGTAGGCATTGGATGTCAAACCATGGGGCACGGTGCAAGCGACGGTGTGGGTGATACTTGAAGGGCAAGAGAATATCGAGAATGGATGTGTTTTCAGAGTCGAAAAGAAAGGCGAGATCGTGAGGAGATGAATATGTTTTTATGGGTAATCATAGAGACGATTTGAGTAAGGCAGAGCGGAGAAGGGAGAGGTCAAGATTTCTCGAAGGGCGACGTAGGGTTGTAGGTGTGTGAGAAGGGGTGTGGTTGCGAGTGAGATCAATGGTGATAAGAAAGTGATCGGATAGACCAGGATCAGAGATGGACAGTGAGGTCTGGGCAGCAAAATGATCGGGGACAACGATGTTTCGAGTGCCCCACCAAGTATAAGTGTGGGGACAGTGGAGATTAGTTTGTAATTGTAGTTGGATATAGGGTTGATGAACCAATTGGAATCTGTGGAAGAGGGGCGGTCTAGGCGGATATTGAAGTCGCCTAGAACGAGTGAAGGGATTGAGGACAAAGAACAATGAGAAAGGAGGTCAGCGAGTTCGGTAAAAAAATAAGGCTGTAGGAGCTGATGAACCAGGACGGTATACAGTGGCGAGATCTAGAGTGATTGGGTTAGAATAACGACAAGTGAGCAATTCAAAAGAACAAGGACTGAAAGGGGGATTGATTTTGCGAAGAGTCGCGGGTGACGCGCGAATGCGACGATGCCGCCATGATTTGAGAATTTAGAAGGGCATTAGCTGAGGGGGGCGGGCGGATTCAACTATGGAGGAACCGGCAGAGAGCAGACGGCGAATGGAAAGGTCGTCGGAATCTGAGTGTCAGGATTCGGTGAGGCAGAAGAGATCGATGGATTGCTTGGTGAATAGGTTGAGGATAAGATCGGATTTATTGAGAATAGATCTAGTATTGAGGAGACCGAGGCGGAAACCGTGTGTTGTGGCGAAAGAGTCTAGTGGAGAAGACACATAGGAGAGATGGAGCGCCATCGAATTTTTGGACGGGTGTGGACAACTTGAAAATATCCGTCTATGTTTCGGATGGAGAGTGATGTTTCACTGTTTTCCTTGCGACGGCGTTTTTTGATGCGGGCTGAAGAGATTTGAGCGATTTCAGAAGGGGCGCGATCGGGGAAAATTCGAGTGGTTGAAGATGACATGAGTTTGAATCGTTGAGAGAGGACAGAAGACGCGTGAGAGCGATGCTTGAAAACAATTTTTAGGAGAGGGGGCTGGGAAGGATTAGATTGAGAAGATTTGTTTAGACGGATGAATGCGACAGGAGAAATGTCCTTGAAAAAGGATGGTTTATCCGCAGGAACAATATACGAGAGGATGGATCTGAAGGCGGAAACATCTTGGTCCAGACGTGCTTGAGGATATAAGGAGTTAGAAGGCGTGATATTAGTAACAATGACGCAACGATCGCGAGAAGCAAAGAGCTTCCGTATAGGATGACGACTGACGTGAGTAGGTGAGATCACGATAGAAGAGCTGTCAGTTGATGATTTGGAGGGATTTGGTTTTACGACGGGAGACATAGAGGATAATGATAATAAAGAGGGTGGCAAGCGATGTGAGGAATGGTTATGAGTGGAAGGGTAGTGGAGGTTGGTGGAGGTGATTTTGATTGATGGATGCAAGGTATTGAGAAACGAGACGGGAAGGACGGGACGTGGAGTGTCGGGGAGTGAAGATGACATGGAATGGGAAGTGTATATGGTGGCAGTGTCGGTGGGTGGATAAATGACATTAGAAACGACGGGGGTAGTTTGAGTTGACGTGTTGGATGTTGATATATGCTTATTGGAAAGGTTGCAGTTTAGTTTGTTGGCACAAAAACCACATACGAAGTCTTTAGCCTTATTCTTGTCGCAGGTGATTGTTGTCTAGACGCTGCAGTCGTGTATCGAGCACTGTACTTGCAGTTGTCCATAGTTGGTGTCGGTCTTAGTTGTTTTCTTACGTCCTCCCATAAACGATGGTTGTCGTCGATGGTTGTCGTCGATGGTTGTCGTCGATGGTTGTCGTCGATGGTTGTCGTCGATGGTTGTCGTCGATGGTTGTCGTTGTAAGATGTTTGTAATTTTTTTGTATATAAGTCCTCCTATTAACTTGTATGTTATTTGTTTCAAACTTTATTTTAAGACGTGCATGATAATTACTACCACCTAAGCCAGCACAAAGCCTCGAACCCCGCCTAAGAATATACTCCAGATCTAATAGTTCTCGTTTGGTATCACGTAAACATGCCTGAACGCAGTGTGTTTAGTGTGGTCCGACGAAGGAGGTGAATAACCTCTTGATCATTTGAAATCTTAACCTGAGTAATGCGCTATTTATACAATATAATGCCCGTGTAGCTTTACCCTGAGTGAAGTCATTGTTTAGCTATGTTTTAAAAGATCGATTTAACTATGTTTTTAACTGTGTTTTAAAAGATCGATGGACAATAATATCTAAATATTTTTTTGCTGAGTAACTTTATTTAAGAGAATGTCTCTAAGAGTTATATAGTTCCCAAGAGTTTCAGACGGACAACCTAATTGCATAAAGACACATTTTTCAACATTTAACCGTAATCCAGTAGATTTGCACCACTTGATCAGAGAGTTTATATCATTTTGTAAAGATACTCGATCAGCAGGACTTCTAATAATCGGTGAAATATTTAGATCGTCTGCAAAAGCTAGATGAGAGCATTATAAGCGGAGTAGCAAATCATTCATACAGATTATATTGAGCAGTGGGCCAGAACTGATCCTTGCGGCCCTCCAGAATTAACATTCACTGTGTCAGAAAGCATATCTCCTATACCAACTCTGAAAAGCATATTCTATAGAAATTGCCTGAACTAATCACAAGTATATGAACGGAGTCCATAGTGATACAGCAAGGAGACTATGCTGTCATGTGGCACTTATCAAAGGCTTTCGAAAAGTCAAGGAAGACTGTATGAACCTGAAACTCAGCACTCAGAGCATCTGTCAATTTTCCCCGCGCAGTTAGTAAATTAGTCAGGTATGAACGTCTAATCCTGAAACCATGTTGGGAATCAACAAATATATGATCACAGTTCAGATGATCCCTGATTTTACTAGCAATTAGTCTTTCTAAGAGTTTGTAGAATACACTAGTCAAATTGATTGTCCGAAAGTCTGCACAAAAGCTAGCAGCATGCTTTTTAGGAATGGGTACCACTGGAAAAGTCACTTTTGATAAAATTATACTCGATGATTATCTAAAGTTTGATATCGTTAATTTTAGGAAATATTAAGAAATATTTGCATTCATTGTTGCAATTATTTAATTCACTATTTGCTCACCATTTAATTCATTCAGGCGAAAGTATCGACGTTATTAGTTAGTACTAATAACGTATTAGCGACATCAATATTGTCTGGTCCCGTAGATGCAAACGGATCGAGCTTCATAACCTCGTTCAACACCTCATTAACTCTGAGTGAACGAACACAACACCGATGTGCAATCGGAACATACTTCGAACTAAAGTCATACTCTTTGCCAGTAATCGAAGCTTGAACTGAAAATCTATCAGCTAAATGTTGGGCGATATAAGATGGTTCGGTTGAAGTTTCAGCTGGCGTTTGAATTGAGCTAATTGCGGTGACAAGAATTTTGTTTTCTTACATATGACCAAAACCGTCTATGGTTCAAAGATGCGTCCCTGGCGATACCCTCTTCATACGAATAGTGTTTCTGAAATTTTAGCCTATTGCATAAGTTTCAATAGTCGATGTATGTATGTTTGGAAGCTGGAGAACGCTTAAACTTGCTCCACAAATTGTTGGGGGACCTGAGAGCATCACGAAACTCTTTTTCGAACCAAAGAGGATGACCATGCTTGAAATTTCAGACACGTAGAGGAGCAAAGATGTCTGAATTTACCTTGTTTTAACACAATATACATTGTATAAGAACAAGGTACACTAAATAATCAAATTTAATCAGATGAAATACGTCATTAGCGCTTATTTATAATGAAATATAATTTATAATTTTATTTACAATCTTATAAATTTAAAAATAATTTATAGTTTTTTATTTATAATTTTATTTATAATTTATAATTTTATTTATAATTTTATTTATAATGAAATACGTCATTAGCGCGTATCATAACATGACTTTTATTAGTCATATCATCACTTTTATTTTAAATATTTAATTTAAACTTTATATAAATATAAATTATAAATAATCTTATATAATTATTTATTGTTTATCTTTTTTATTTATATATCATATAAAATAAGTAGACTCATTATCTGATTTGTTCTACTGACAAGTTATTATTGACCTGTGGACTTTGTTTTCCCGGTAATAAAATTTCTGTCAGAAATACTGAAACTATGTATTCTTGTTAAGACTATTTTTCTGTTAATTTTCATGCAAGTTTGATGAATTCTTTATTTTTCTTATAATGCAGAATTATACATCAACAAAATATTATTAAAATATTAAATTTAAAATATACAAATCAACAATATATTATTAAAAATGTATTTAAACTATTAAACGAGATTTTTTATGGATAATAAACAATATGTTTCCTATTAGAATAAATCAAATCAGCTAACTGAGTCTACGTATTTAATATAATTATAAAATAAACAAAACATAATAATGCTAAATCAAAATTTAATAATTAAATAATAAAATTAATAATTGTTTTTAGATTTTCTATAATTTAAATCAAGTTAAAAAATATGAAATTTAAAATAAACGTCATTTTTATGAATTGACTAATAAATAACAGACGTTGTATCAGAATAAGAATTAGAGGTCATCAGGAGGAACTGCTATGCTATCAGGTTTCGGCCCCTAACTCCTCTACCCAACATAGCAGCGGGGCCAAATACATGCTAATGATGTATTTCCTCTGATAAAACTATCTAGTATCTTATTCTAATACAAAGTATATTATTTATTATCCATCCATAAAAATTTGCCACTTAAGAGTTTAAATTTATTCTTTATATTATTGTGTTGATTTATATATTTTACTATTTTCTGTTTGATGGTATTTTTATAGTAACCTAGTTTAAAATATGTATCTATTAAATTATTTAAATGATTTTGAAGAAAGCCAATATCATTAGAGGAAATTTTTTATGGATGGATAATAAATAATTAAATTTTGATTTAATAATTTTGATGTAATGATATTGGCTTTCTTCAAAATCATTTAAATAATTTAAACAATTTTTAATATAAACAGTTAAAATAATATTAAAATAGTTAAATTTCAATTTTTTATTTTAATATTTAATATTTAATATAATATAATATTATTCATAAATTATTATTCTTTAATATTATTAATTTTTATTCATATTAATTATAATTAAATAGTTTATAATTAATATTTATTATTAATAAAATATTATTAATTTATTATCAAATTACGCTTTAAAATACGCTAAATAATCAAATTTCATCAGAGGAATTACGTAATTAGCTCGTATTTGGCCTCGCAGCTTTGTTGGGTCGAGGAATAGTTGCTGAAATCTGATAACATATCAGTTCATCCTGATGATTTCTAATCTTTATTATGATTCATCAGAATATAATAATATAACAATAAATAATTACACCATATTACACTATATAATTTTAAATATAATACATTAATTAATGAAATCTTAAGAATTGCCATATAATATGGTTTTTTCAATAAAAACGTTAACTACGTGATACATATTTTGAACAGAAAATACTACTATATATAAATCAACAAAATAATGATATTAAAAATATATTTAAACTCTTACCTAATAATTTTTATGGGTTGATAATAAACAATATGTTTTGTATATTTTTGCCCTATTTTCAAAATATCAAAATAGAAATGTCTTGAATTTTATAAAAAAGCATAACTTTTACACTTTGATCACTTTTACACTTTGATCTTATACATTGTATATTATTTACTAGTCAATTCATAAAAATTGATTTTATTTTAAATTTCAATTTTAAATTTTAACTTGATATAAACTATAAATTCTTATAATTATTTTTTCTATATTTTTATTTATATATCGTATAAAATGAGTATATTGGAATACGAAAAATAAACTTATAAATATTAAAAAAGATCTTTATGTAATTATAACTATATTATAATAACTAGTATAATATATAATAAACAACTATATTATAATAATCCGGTTAAACGCAAACCAAGAAGTCATGGTGATAAAAGGAATAGGAAAAATAGAGTTAAAAATATTAAAAAAGATATGTATATAAATGAACAATTAGAAATATTAAAACAACTTTTAAGTGATAATAAGCTAAAAGATCTTTATGTAAATATAAGAAGTTTTTCTAAAGATATCATATGTTCAATAAATCAAAGATTAATCAACGAATATGATAGGCTAAGTTGTAAAATAGACAGTTATTGTAATACAAAATACTATAATCGTACAATAAATGTTAATAATAACAATAGAAAATATACATTAACCATAAACTTCATTAATAAATGTATAGATAACATAAATATAGCCGGACTTTTAAATAATTCTAAAAGTAAAGAAATAATAGGGTCAGATTTAAGTAAATATATTCCTAAAATAAGGTATAAACTCCTACCATCATTAGGACGAAAAATTTGTAATTATAATAAAGAATTAAAATCAATATGTAACGATAATATTAGAAACATAATGGAAACAGAATGCAATTGTAAAAGTCTTAGTTTTGATAAAATAAATGAACATATATGTACCCATAATCTAGAATTAATTGAAAATTGTGAATTAAGAAAGCTGCTATCAAAAGGGTATAAATATAGATTAAATAACAACAACGACAAAAATAAAATTTACAATTCGTTATATAATAACTTAAATGATTACTTTAGTAAGCTGATTAATAGTGAAAGCTCGAATATATCTAAGATAAAAATTTGGAAAGATTATATATTTGATAAAATTAAAAATAAAATGAAAATAACAAACAATTATAAAAGGAAAGATAAAATTAATAAAGATATGTATAAAGAACTTACTAAATTAAAGGATAACTATATAATAACAACTATTGATAAAGCTAGTAATAACTTTGTCTTCATATGCAAAAAGCTTTATTATGATATACTAATGAAAGAGGTTAATTCTAATGATTTAGAATGTAAATCCAACATATGAACGTAGTGAGTTTAGTTTTGAAACAATTATTACAAGTCATTGTTCTATAATGGATAAAAAGGGTATAAAAGTTGAATCAGATAATAAAACTATACCTTTACTATATTGGAATTCAAAATTACATAAAAACCCAATAAAACCTAGGTTCATATGTAGTGCGTTTAAATGTACATTAAAACCACATTCTGTTTAAAATAATACATTAATATAGTACTAATGAAAGAGGCTAATTCTATTGATTTAAATATAAACACAACATATGAACGTAGTGAGTTGAGTTTAGAAACAATTATTACAAGTCACTGTTCTATAATGACTAAAAAGGGTATAAAAATCGAATCAGACAATAAAACTATACCTATATTATATTGGAATCCAAAATTACATAAAAATCCAATAAAACCTAGGTTCATATGTAGTGCGTTTAAATGTACATTAAAACCACTTTCTGTCTATATGAATAAAATACTTAAAGTAATTAAAGCACATTTTAAAAAAATATTGTAGGATAATTGAAATTAAAAACACACACTTTTTCAGTATTAATTCTACCAGAGAATTTTCAGAACACAAAAAAGGAATAAATTTTTAGAATATAAATATATTCTAAATATATTCTAATCGTATATACATACGATTTTAGTACGCTTTATGCAAATCTAGATTCAGTAGATATTAAAGAAGCGTTAGTAAAATCAATTAATCTTATATTCGGAAAAAGATATACATATATATGTTATAATAATTATAACGCCTATCTAACAAAAATTAAACCATCAAATAAATATAAATATATGAATAAAATTGAATTATTAGAATCCTTAAATATTTTGATAAATCAAAATTATTTAAAAGTAGGGACATCTATATTTAGACAAGTAAAAGGTGTTCCAATGGGTGGTAATAGTAGCCCAATTATAGCTGACTTGTTTTTAAGCTTTCTAGAATATGAATTTGTTCATAACTTTGTTACAACTAAATCAAAACAATATCAATATACGAAATATATGTTTCGATACATTGGTGATATATGTGTATTTAATTCTAATAATTTTTATTCAATTAGTGAACAAATTTATCCAGAAAGCCCTGTTCTTTACAAAACCAATATTAATGATAAAAAAGGTGTATATCTAGATATGAACATTATATTAACATTAACTAAAACTACTATTAATTTATATCGTAAAGATGACATATTAAAATCTACAAGAAACATATTTTTGCGTGAGCATTCATGCATACCATATAATTAATTGAGTTGAAAGCATTGGAGACGTCGATTCTAATCAAACAGATGTAAGGATGTTCACGGTGAGCGCTAAGGAGCGAGTGTACGGCGTAGTCGATGCCGCTTTTTGACCTGCGACAAGTTGCACTTTTTCTCAAACGTCTTCTATGTCTGTGGAATTTGCCTTGTTTATTTTGCGTCGGGATGTGTCACATATACCTATTGGTCTAATTCCGCCTGTTTTCTTTTCTAGTGTGATTAATGTGCATGCGGTAAAAGCTGCGAGAGACCCTGTAACGATCGACTCGATCGCAATGCGGATCGCCAAACCTGCAAGGGACCTGACTAGGTTGTTAGATTGAGTACCAAATCGGGAGAGCATGTGTCGTCACGCAAGTGAATTAAGACCGGATGGTTCAGCACCTCGATGTTCTTGTTTGCATGCTCTGATAATGTCATTTTCGTCATGTGTATAAAATCGACAGGCATGATGATCTTTCGACTGTCTATATCTGGCGGATAGTAAAATATCGGAGGAAGGTTCGACAGCGGGCGAATGCAAATCATGAAGCATGGTTTTGACGGATTTCCGTTCATTTGACAGTCTGGTGACAGGACCTTAAACTTTGTTTTATCTTCGAGTACGTGCGTTCCGGCGTTTATCTTTCCTTGTACAATCAATTTTCTATAACGCTTGTTTCAATCATGGGTGATTGATTTAGATTTCAGCTGCAAGTTGGGTTGGAGATATTCTGCTTCGATGAAGAGTTCACTAAAATTGTTTTGTTGCCAATGAGTAAACATCTTTTTAAGGGTTTTGCGAACTAGCGACACCTTCGTCGTCAGAATCCGCTGCGGTACGCATTGGTCGAACGCTACAACTGATTTTAGTGCAGGAGGTTCGTCAGCCTTGTTTGTTCCAACTTTTAAGTAAAATGTTGATAGGGTTTCTATGATCATTTAGTTAATGTTGCAGGCGGGCAGTCTGAGTAGGTTTGGTGTCCATTAAATAATTTCATTGTAAATATCCTCGATGGTATTGACGGAACTATATCTTTCGATGAGAACTTTGGGTGATATCATTGTTTGCTGAGTTTGGAGGTTGCGTTTTGAGAAGATCAACTCCGATGACTGAGGGTGTGACTGACCAGGTTCATTGATATATGATATTTGATTGTTTTCGAGACCATTCTGAGGGATTTTGTTAGGCAATCGTCTGTTAGAGCATTTTATAGCCCCACAATTATCACACGGGATGTTCATCTTTCCTCATCGACATCCCCGACAAACAGCGCTAGGGCCATTGCATCCGCAGCACTTTGTTATGGAGCTGAGCTTCCCTCGCGGCATTGTTTGTAATTTGTTTAAATATTAATTAATAATATTAATCTTGAAATCTGGAATGTAAGTTTTAATAACCAAAAGATTTTAACAAGAATTTAACATTATAACATTTTTACATTTTATATTTTATTTTATTTTAAAAGAAAAGTTAATTTACAGAAATTAGGTTCCCGTTTTAACATTCTTTTAATAGAAAATAATTTATTACAAAATTACATTTCACAGGATACCCTGAAAAGGGTTACATTGGATTATAATTTTAATATTTAATAATAATGGTTTTACGCGGTCATATGTGAAATAATCGACATTGATGATTTCAGTACATAATTGGCTTTCCCCTTGTTGAACGTGGAGATCGTAGACACGCAGAGGCGGCCCGAACCAGTTCAAACGAGATTCTTTTCTTCAGCAGCGAGAGAGATTCCGCATATTTTCCCTTTGAACTGCTGGAGTTTTCTGCGATTCGTGAAGCCAATATTTTCAGAACAAGAAGTGCGTCCTTACCAATGCCCCCGGATGTCGAAAACACTAGGGATACAAACTTTGCACGTTCGACTATCTCCACTCGTTCGCTGTATTTGGCTCTTTTCCTTTTCTCATCGTACTCGAAGGCGGAATCGGTACTCTTGCTGGCAGTCGATTAAGCAAGTATTAAAAATATATTTACGTCAAAAAACGTACGCTCAGATCAACTGTACTCGAGACCAGAGCACACTATGTCCAGACGGGCGTTGTCGTCCCGAGTGGTAGTTGAAGCTTCGAACTCCATTTCGGCTTGGACGGGCGATAATGTAGGCTCTATCCAAACACCCGAACAGACTTCAGTAAGCTTCTTTGCGATAATGTTTCTGATTGCATTGTGGCGAATCGACGGTAAACTTCCACGTTTACATGCCAAGGCATGGGTCAGGTTTGGGGAGGTCCACATATACAATTGATTCCATTCAACGATCTGGAGTCCTCCCATATCGTGTGCGAAGCCCATCTCTGAACTGGGTTGCAGTTAATCGAAACTGTTGGTTGACGAGGGGCAATGAACTCAGCCATGCATATGCTCCTTCTCTTGATGCATGTGATATTATCTGGGAAACATTTCTGTCCCTCTGAAATGATGTTTAACGCAAGCGATTACTCATCACATCCCAACGTTCGTTCCCAAGTCATTTTAATGTCCTTGCCTGTAAGTCCCGTAAATCTACTCCTATTAGGCCAGACTTGTAACTATCATTGAGGGTCCTAGAAGAGATGTATGAGACTATTCACAGAGAGTGATAGGTTTATAATTCCCGGTCCTTACAAACAAAGTGGGGATGTCACTGCTCTGATCCACTCTTCGTTCAAAACTTAATTCGTTATTGTGGGAATCAAGCGATCGATAAGGGCACTTTGGGAGGCTCCTGGTCTGATGGCATGCAATCAACTGTCCTCGTGAAGTTTAATTTAAATTAATTTAATCAGTTTAATTTAAATTGCACTGATTTTGTCAAACCAGTATATGCTGACTGAGAATCATAATCCGCAATAGTTGCCAATCTGTGACAAATATCAGACCATTTTTCTGATGCCATCTTTGTGGCTGACGATATGTATGTGTCCGTTCCGATGTGAACTCCTAAGATTGTAATGCCTTCAATTGAGAAATGGATCTGATCCGACGGGAAGTCCATAGGACTTAGTAAGCTCCGTGAAAATAATCGCGTCTTCGACGCGTGTACATGGTATCCATATTTTGGGCCGACCTCATGTAAAATATTCTATACTGTATGTAAATCTTGGAGTCGGCCAACAAAATTTGCATCGTCTGCAAACCATCTCTGTGTTTCGTCGGGAACTGCGTTCTGAACAGTCGAAATGAGAGGCTATGAAGCCATTGTAAATGCAGCCATAGCAAAGGGATCACCCTGTGTAAAACCCTCCGTGCTGTATATACTAACTCCACCCAGTACGAGTTGAGTTGGTAATGCGTATAGATCCAAAGCACTGTAGCCAACGAGGGAGCAAAAAAGGCATGTTATGTAGTGCTGCTCCACGATTGACTGCTTTAAAAGCATTCTTAGCGTCAATTGCTAATATACAACTGTCTGGTGACAACTCAAATGTCTCCCTCAATGAGTGAATTGCGAATTCAATACCACCACGTTGAGATGCGCATAGTTGTTCAATTCTTGACACTTCCTAAAGATCATTTCTTACTTTTTGTAAAATCGTCTTAGCTATTATACGCCGTACACATCACATACTTCCAATTGACCTGACACTTCCATCTTTTTCTTTAAATCCATTAGGCGACTTGCTGTGAATGTTTCTAGTATATCGGGATGAATACTTTCGGTTGCTAACCGGGTAGCGAAGGCGGCTATTGACCTAGCCAGCGAGCGAGAATGTGTCCCGAAGCCGAATAACAGTCGACCCCATATAGCTGCGTCTAACCCTGGTGGACCTGCTCCTCCTTTGGTTTTTTTACTGATCGAAGAATGTCGTCTTCGTCCAATGCGGTAAATTCAACAGGGTGGTGTATTCTAATAATACACCATCCTGTTGAATTAAATATTAATATCTTTTCAATATCTATACACCACCCTGTTGGTAAATCCAACCGATTGGTGTATAACATGGTAAATTATAAAAGTTAACACTTTATTTTATTTTTTTAATTATTTTTATTATAATTTAATTTTTTACAATTAGAAAGGTTACCCGCAAATGGGTCCTTTAATTAATTAATTTATTCAATCAGATCAATGTAGACGATAAATTCCGCAAGGACGATGGATTGCAGAACGTAAAGCGCGGATGCAGCGCGAACATCGGACTATTATTAAATTATTATAATTTAATTTTTTACAATTAGAAAGGTTACCCGCAAATGGGTCCTTTAATTAATTAATTTATTCAATCAGATCAATGTGGACGATAAATTCCGCAAGGACGATGGATTGCAGAACGTAAAGCGCGGATGCAGCGCGAACACCGGACTTTGTACGCGGATGAATCCGCGTACAAAGTCCGGTGTTTCCGAGCCGTTTCACCTGCTATCTTTTGGAACAGTGTTGCGCATTCCTTGCCGTTTCCACCGTGACATGAGAGGATAATGGGAGTAATAGAGGAACGCTCAACCTTTACGATTCTTTCAAGATATTTGCTCCTTTTTCTTGACGCATTAAATTCAAAGCAGGAAGTTATGCTTCTTGAGGTATTGGACTGAGCGTGTGCGTTAAAAACGCATATGTCAAGAAAAGTACGCTCTGTCTTATTATTATTAATTTACATCAGAGTGAGCAAAAGCTCTTTACAAGGTGAGTCACAATAGTCACAAAGTTAAAAAAATGAAAAAAATGTTATGTAATTGTAGTCACAAAGTTTTTCAATTGTCGTTTGAATGCAGTTTTTGATGTACATGTTACTATGTGAGCAGGTAGATTGTCCATACAGTGCGCACCTGAATCAACGATTCGTAAAGTGGTTTAAATGACGGAATGTCGACTCTGCTAATAGTTCTGCGTAGCATAGCAAGAATTTGTAAGCACTTAGTTTTGACTACAGCGGAGTTGATGTTTGTTTTTAAGCCATTTGCTATTATTACACCTAGGTCCTTGTAAGAGTTGACCACGTTTATTTGCCTTCCGCTTACTTCATAGTTTGCAATATGTCGCCTGCGTCCAATGTGCATATGAGCACATTTTTCTGGGTTTATAGTCAGATTCATTGCATCTGCCCAATGCTGCAGGTTCGATATGTCTAATTGTAGGATTGCACGTCGTTGTCGTTTTTGATGGCCCGCTAAATTTTAATATCATCTGCATATAGAATACAGTCAGAAGCTATAAGTGGTATTACGCTATTGATGTATATATTAAAGAGCGTTGGGCTCAGGACTGAACCTTGTGGAACGCCAGAGTGTAGTTGAATGTTAGATGAAAACGAGTCTCCTATTTTAACCGTAAATGAGCGACTGTATAAGAAGTCAGAAATCCAATGGAAGATGCAAGTGTGCACTTCAATGTCATATAATTTCCGATATGGATTGAATAGTCTACTCGATCAAACGCTCGCGATAAATCAAAAAAGACAATGTCAATGTCGTTTCCGGCATCTATCGAAGAGGCCCAGCTGTGTCTCGCTGTGAGTAAGTTTGTCGTAGTGGATCTTAGTTTACGGAAACCATGCTGTTGATTATTCATGATTCCCTTGCTGTTGATGAATGTCTCCAATTCAGCAAGCACTATTCGCTCCAAGAGTTTGCAAGATATGCATGTAAGGCTGATTGAACGGTAGTTCGATAAACGTGATTTATTTCCTATCTTATAGATCGGGCACACTATTGCGGTTCTCCAGTCATCAGGTAAGTTCGATGTATATAACGAGGCAACAAAAGGCGATGAAGAGGTGTACACACAGTGGTAGCGAGTTCACGTAGGGCAATTGACGGTATGCCGTATGGCCCGGATAAATTAGTTCTTGATAGTCTTCTTAGTTCCGAGAATACATTATTCAGTTGAACGACTTTTAGGCATTCGTCTGGTCTCCATAGAGCCCGGAACACACAATGTCGAGTCTGTCGTTTCTATCGGTTTTTGTCACGTTGTTAGTAAAGCGAACCTCCGGATTAATTGGACTCAGCGTGGGTTCAATTTAAACATTGCTGCAAATTTCTGTGATTTTGTGCAATGAGGTCGCGTACAATATCGTGCCTCATCGAAGGGAGGCCGCCTTGAGGACAAGAAAATGCATGCGGAAGAGTATTCGAAGCACCGCACTGACACATTGTTGGAGCATCTAGGGGTAACGCACCATATCTGGCTATCACTGCATCACGAAACTCAACATTACTTAGCCTTCTTTTTGCGTCATGGTTAGGTATTAATGTCAACCATAAAGAGGCTCCCTTTAGTGATGTGTGCTCGATCGAGTTTCTCATAACTTGGTCTACTTTCTCGAGAAGCTCAGATCGCTCGTTAATTTCGATTTTCTGGCGCTCTGAACATGTTTGCCTGCATATTGCCTCCTGTGTTCTTATCAACTCTATGTTACCAACAACATTTAAGCACAGCCCACATATTTGAAGAGATGCACTGTACTCGAAGTCAGTGCTGCAAGTAGCAGCTCTTATACCGATACCGCCATTCCGAAGGCTTAGTCTATACACGTGCCAAAGCGTATCATATACGTCTAATTCCGTGCCGATCAGTTTTCGAAGCATGGATCGTATCGAAGATACAAGCGGGCAGAACCAACAAGGAAAACATCTACATGACCGCTGCATGTATGTCCATTTATGTTGGATTGACCTCGTCAATGATGTGTATGCGATTTGAAGATCTGACTGACCAATTTCAGACAGGCGAGCGATCAAATTCACTAAATTATCGACAGCTTTGTGAAGGGATCTCTCGATATATTCTTGGCTACCAATGGGTGATCCCAACGCTGATAAACCTTCATTTGTGATGGGGATAGAAGTACTTGGGAAGATATACTCAATATTAGATAAGCTGTGATCATTCGCGTATACTTTACACTTGCTAGGGTTTATATAGAAGCCATAATGGGGACCATGTGTTTGCAGGGACCTAAATGCATCAAATACCTCCTCGGGACTGCCAACCAGGTTGTCGTCGTCATCGTACCACAAGTGCCGTACTGAAGGAGCATTTTCACTTGTGCGCAAAATTAGCGGAAGAATAGCCCCTGCAAATGCTGCAATGGAAAAGACATCACCCTGTGTGAAACCCTCTCTGGATAGAATACGTTCGTTGTTGATGACTAGTATTGAAGGTTGTTCATACATATTGTGCAGGACTGTTGACAGCTCCGGACATACTTTCTGTATATTAGTCAACACAGTCTTCCGGTTCACGCGGATAAAGGCATTGTCGGCATCTATTGTTAGAAATATTGATTAAGGGTCAGGGAATCACGTAGAGCGTGAATGACGCATTCAGTACATGCACGCTGACCCGCGCATAGTTGCAATGTTTCACAAACATGCTGGAGCTGTGGTCGAGCTATATCAAGGAATACTTTGGACATTATTCGTCTGGATACATCACCGATTCCTATTGGTCTGATACCATGAATTTTGCTGAGAGCAATTAATCTGCTTGCAGTTAATGCAATCATGGAATTACTAGACAGTTGTTGCGCGGATATTACGCGAGCGAGATCAGCAAGCGCATTGGCCAAGTTTTTAGAGTCATCGCCAAAATCGGTTAGCATGTAGTTCCAGGACCTAGCATCCAAGCCGGCGAGACTGGCACCGCCTTTTCCAAGAATTAATTAATTTTCCAAGAATCAATCGTATTGACTATCACTGGGTGAAAGTCTAGAGAATTGTGGATTCGCTGCTTTAATAATGCATCACCACACAGTTCACTTCCATATGTATGCTTATCAAGTAGTATTTCTTTTACAGATTTGCCAGAAACATCCTCATCCAAATCCATTGGTTTTCCGCATACGTTATTTGATTCAAGTAATATTATAGCAGCGGCAATCTTTCCTCCTAGTACGAGTCTTCGAAAGGTATTTGATAGGTCATCATTCGAATTAGGATGATTCTTTTGCGTGTAATTATGTTGCAGGAATATTGTTTCTTCAAGCAGACTATCTAAATTCCACATCGCCAGAGATTAATGCGTTTCGATAATATCGTTTTTAGTTTCTTTACTGGTGATTTGTTCATACGCTGTAGTACTAACTAACTTATTGCGATAGCAGGCATGAGATAAGTGGATTGTGACGTAGCCCCCTCATAAATTTTAGCGTGTTCGTTAATGAATAAATTAGATAACGTACATTTGGGTAATCGAAAGAGATTAGGTTTCCAATGAATGACCTCAATTAAAACATATGCTATTGGCGAATCATCTTGGTCCAAGTTGATGCCCTCTGCCCCAACCATTGGAACGCGATTAAAATCTTGTTGACTAATAGAGGTCGACTGAGCGCCCTGTGGTGTGTTCGTCAGGAGCGATTAAGCGACTGCAAAGTGAACTGTTCTAGAATCTTCAGTAGAGTCGTATCAGGTTTCCCCCGAGGCATTTGACCAGATTAAATATTGGTTCAGTATTTTCAATGACTCGTTGAGTGTAACTTGCAAGCGCAGGTGTCCGCTAGTCAGACCCCTTACATCCCGGGATTACTCTGTTTTTGTATCTTAATTTATTGTAAGTTGTTATGTTTAAGTAGTGTTTGTTATTTATTGCAGGGCTTCTTAAACTTTTTTATATAGCGACCCCCTTCAAGCTTAGGAAATTTTAAACGACCCCCTCCTCCATATAATGAAATATATATTAACCGTAGATGTAGATGTAATATCGCACTATTTTACAATGTAAATAAAATAAGGATTAAAGAATACGTACCCATTCATTTCACATATATATAATTGGAAACGTTGACGGGATATCGGTCGTAATAAAACACAATAAATAGAATGACATAAAACTATATATATTTATTCAATAGAAAAAATAAACTTTTGTAACAATTTTTTTATAAGAAAACATAAAACTATATCTATATATTCAATAGAAAAAATAAACTTTTGTAACAATTTTTTTAATAAAAACATATTATTAACATCAAACAATATTAATGTGACGGATGTGATTGTTTATTTTTACGCAAATAATTAAATCTAGGCTCAATTTGAATTAGTGCAGATCGTAATAAATTTTCAACGTTTATTAAAGTTGAACGGTATTTTGATTTTATGTAAGTTAATGTGGAAAAGGCTGATTCACATAAATATGTTGTACAAAATGGCAGTAATTTGTTCATTGCCATTTCCGATAGTAGGGGATATTCTGATTTGATTTCTATCCAAAATTCATGCACAGGCACTTGAGAAAATCTGAGTCGCAAGGTAGTATCACTTGATAATTCGGCAAATTCTTCTTGTGCTTTTAAGTTTAAAAAATTAATTTCTTCCATTTCAATTGAAAATGGATTGCAAATCCATTGTTGTGTATCGATATCATTGGGAAAATACCTATGCATGTAAACTTCCATATCCTTCAAATGATTAACTATAATTTTTGTTATAGGAGTATCTTTTTTTGAAATATTGTTACTAATTATATACTCGTCAGTAAATGGAAACATTTCGAGCGATCCACTTTCCACTCTGTTCTTCCATATAAGAATTTTTTTAACAAAGGCCCCAAGTTTATTTTTTAACATAAACATATTAACGCAGACTCCCTGCATTGATAAATTCATATCATCGATTTTATCAAAAATATCTGCCAAATAGCATAGCTTGAGAAGCCATAAATTATCGTGAAAATAATCGGCCAAATTAGAATTTTGCTCTGTTAGAAATATAAGAACTTCATCTTTTAAAGTTAATAATCGTTTCAAACTTCGACCTCTTGATAGCCACCTAACTTCAGCATGTAGCAATAAACTTGTATAATCCGAATCCATATCAATGCACAAATTTTTAAACAATCGACTATTAAGTGCTCGACTTTTAATAAAGTTAATGATTTTGACTGCATCAAAAAACACAGTGTTTAATTCTGGTGCAATTTTTTTAACAACAAGTGCCTCTCGGTGAATCATACAATGTGTAAATGTAATATGATCATTTCCAGCTTTAACAAATGCTGTAAAACCAAGATCTTGTCCGGTCATTGCTGCAGCACCGTCCGTGCACACACCAACACAATTTTTCCAATTTAATCCTTCTTTTTCAAAAAATACATTTACTTTTTTATATATCTTTTCCACGAGTATGACCTTCCAGAGGACGACAAAACAGTATATCTTCATGAATGCTTCCCTCATAAATATATCTTACAAAAAGTAACAACTGTGCCATTTTTGAAATGTCTGTCGACTCGTCCAGTTGTATTGCAAACTTTGAGCTGTCTTTAAGCCTCATAAGAAGCTGTTGAAATTGATCATTGTTAATGTCTGAAATTCTTTTGGACACAGTGTCATTTGATAATGGAATTTTACTAATTTCAGCAGCATACTGTTTTCCATGAACAATTTCAGACATTCTTATAGCTGCAGGTAGTAAAAGTTGCTCTCCAATAGTAAAAGGCTTTTTCGTTTTTGCCATCAAATACGAAACTTCATACGATGCCAATAGATATTTATCATTCAAAGTAACATACTTCTCCAAAGTGTTCTTTTCTTTATTTGATGTTTGCAAAAGACGCTCAAAATATTCTATTGGCTTTTTTTGATAACGTTGCATGTTTAGTTAACAAATGTCGTTGCTTATATAAAATGATATACGATAACAAATTTGAGCAAAAATAGAAATAAATAATAAATCACAGTCTAAACAATCAATATACAGTTCAAATAAATAAAAATAAAGATAAATAAAATTTTAAGGAAAAACAGCGTGCAGCCAAAACTTCTTTGCAAATTAAGCACACTGGTTGTTCTTCATTGTTGTGAGAAGAGCATGTGAAGCCATACTGCAAATATGATTCGTCATATTTTCTTTTTTTTTGTTTTGCTAGAAGTCGGATTTGAAGCACTGCAACTTGGTTGTGACGGCGTGGCAGACTTATTAGTTGGAATTTTAATTAGCCATTTATCCATGATGGTTAAATAATAATAAATAATTAAACAAAATGTAGTTGAACTTTAACGTAATAATTAAAAACACCAACTGAAAATTACACAGTAAATACACACATGACCCTACGAATACAAAGCTGAGTCCAAACTGAAGTACAAACGAAAAAATAACTACACTCGAATCTTTACCAGTGCAATGACAACAAATTACGATCAGATCAACCCCGACGCATGGCGTGTTCAAAGTGTGCAGCGCACAAAGGCACCGTATCACAAAGACGCCGAAAAAGAAGCTTTCGTTTAATTTGTTATTATTCTTTTATAAAAATAATATGCCGATTCGCCTAGCCTAGCTTGATTATGCTTCCGTATTGTATGTGTAAGCTGTAAGGCGACGCGGCGTCTGGGTACTTATAATCACTAAGTTATCTTGCAAACACTGACGCCGGCGGCCAGACATCAATGTCGAACGTTCAGTTGAAAATCGAGGAGCGCGTTGTATTTATTATTTTAAATGCTACTTCCATATTTTCATTTATAGGCCCTACATAACAGTTTTGCATTGCCACTTTTTTCAAAAAATAGTTATAATAAAACTACAATAGTATTTTGTATGATTTTTATTTGTATTTATATTTGTACGTAGTGTGTATACTAATTTTAAAATTTTATTTATAATGATTGAAAAGTATCAGATCTTTGCGACCCCCTTTCAGTAGTCTCGCGACCCACGGGCCATATCGAATCCAATGCGACGTTTTATCGACGTTTATCGAATTCGATGAGACGTTTTAAGCGCACTAACGTGTCAGGATAGCTTATTTGACTTTTTTGAACAATATTTGACGCGATTGCTTTCAGGGTAAACTGTACGCGACCACCAATGCCATCTGATTTCTAGAACACCAACGGTTCAAATCTAGAACCTTCAACCAACGATATCCTCTCTCTGTACTTCGCTTCCTTCCGTTGCTCATTATATTGGAACGATGAATATGCAGACATGTTTGCATGTGATTGAGCGTGAATAGAAAACACGTTGACGTTGAAGAACGTCTGCTCGAATCGGTTACCATGGAGCCCAGTACACACAACGTCTAATCCAACACCAGGATCACGTGTCGTGGTAACGTGTTCGAAGTTTGTAAAATCATGCACCGTTGATTGACTAGGTTCTAAAGCGACAACGAAACAAATTTCTAATAGTGAGCTGACAATGATGTCTTTGACCGAGTCGTGGCGAATTATCTGAAAACCAGTGCGCTTACAAGCCAGAGAATGACTTATATCGATCGGTCGTCCGCAAATGCAAGTTTTATTATTCAAATCCTTTGGTGTCCAACCATATCGTGCATATATCGCATCCCTGAACTCATTTGGTGTTAAGCGATAATTCTGTCTTCTAAGAGAAAGCGCACTCAACCATGAAGAAGCACCACAGTAGAAGCGTAACCCATAACAGTTGTCACATCCGAAAAATAACTTATTTCGCCTTAAAGTCGGCGTTTGGACGCATGTATTCGGCGAGACGAAATTTCTCTCAAAATCGACGACTGATGTTAACGAAGAGCTATGTCATAGAGACTCAAACCATAAAGAGTCACATAGGGTTTGTGAACTCTTCAACTCAATCGAAGATGCATGCAAAGGATCAACATACCCAATACCGCCAAGATTTAATGGGAAGTTAATAAGGTGAACCATTCGTCATTTAAATCATGCGCAGTTACTATAGGAAAAAATCAATCGTATATCATTCCTCTCAATCTCGATAACCCGGACGTTGTACATTCGTTTGCTCGCTTTAAATGCGTCCATTTCTATTGAGTGTAGTTGACTAGACCAGTCTATGCAGCTTGATGGTCTATTTTAGCAACATTTGTTAGGCGGTCAATGACAGTCGTCCAGTAGCTTGACGCTTACTCAACAGATGAAGCAATAAAAGCATCAGTTCCGATTTGGATGCCTAAGATCTTGATAGCTGTGAAATTTCTTAAGATATCCTCAATCTCTACATCGGGCATTTTATCAATTGAATGAATCAAAATCTGTTTTTGAGCTATATATTATATAGCTCAAATAAATATAATAATATATTCTTTATATCACCAAGACAATTAATTGGACGATTTGAAAGCTGAACGATTGTAAGTAGTTAGTTATCAAGAATTTTTAAACTGATATTAATATTTTAAAATAATATTAATATAATAATATTAATATTTTTTTAAATAATAATTTTTTTAATATTATAATATTAATATTCCCTTAATAGTTGAATATTCTTCCCTTAATATATAGTTTAATATTCTTCCCTTAATAGTTTCGACTAGCGAATGTGTCGGAAACGTCTTCAATTCCATAATGAAATTGGTCGCAAAGAAAATATCGTCAGATAAAATGATGCATTACCGCAAAGTAATTAGATGAATACGGGAACAAATGTCTTTTTGCGTGACGAAGCAAGCTGCTGTGGCGTTCTGGGCATGCCGCAACGGACTCACATAGAGCAAACCACGAAAAATAAATATTCAAAAAGAATATTATTAAGGACCCATTTGTGGGATACTAACATACAATAATAACATACAATATAGAAGATATTACGAAATAGATTATGCATACAAGATATTATACGTATAATCATACAATAATGCCCGTGGAAAACCAAACAATTTTACAAACTGTTGTGGTTGTAATGGAAGTTCGACGAGATGCAAAGGATGTGTATTCAAAGGCCTCTTCACTCATTTGTTTCTGTAGAAACCAATGAGTGAATATTCATATTTTTAGTGAATAGTCCTTTTTTATAGAGTGAAGCAAAAATAAATTATTTTATTTATAAAAAAATTTCGATAGTCAACTTATATAATTACTGGGACAAATTATCCTAATGATAGCAGTAGACTTTCGAAAATTCAATATTAAAATAAAATATTTTTTTTTGCTTCACTCTATTCACAAATTAATTTATTTTTTATGGGTATAATACATACGGATTCATGGACCATCATGAAAAAATCAAATTCATATACTTTTTTTTATCATTGAAATATGAAACAAAAACCATGCGATATATTGAAATTGTGCTCGCCCAGGCTCGAACTGGGGACCTTGTGCGTGTTAGGCACACGTGATAACCACTACACCACGAGCACGGTGTGAAACTAAATAATATTGAATTCGAAAGTTCTTAATTTAATATATTAATTTCATAATTTAAATTTCTGATGACACTGCATTTTTTCAATCCTATAAGCCAACAGCAGTTACGCTACATTTCAATATAGGACCTCATCAGCTACTAATCCAATACTCACATTTAACGTTTCGATTTGTTTATGTTAGCTGGTTTTTAATGTTATTTGACTCGTCTGCGTTACCGGCATTTAATTTAAATGAAAGACCCGTCTTAAATTTTGCAAATTTAATCAAAATCATTTCTGATTTCAAATTAAATCAATGTTGATAGGGGAAGGTGCTACCTTCAATTTGAAAACCAACATATTTTTACAATTAATTTCAACTTACTATGATTAAATTCATCATGGTTTGATTCCTAATTTTATATTAATTTAATTGTGCAGTCATTGTTACAATTAAAATTTTGGAGTCTACCAAAGTTTTTTCTATTATTTTTCAATAAAAAACAAATAAAATTAATAAAATTAATAATTAAAAACAGTCATCAAATATTTCATTTAAAATTAACGTTTAAATTAACTCAAAATTGCATAGTAGAAGAGATATTTCTCTAGAAATTGATGGGTCTGCTAAATGAGACTACGAATTCTTAACTATTAAAAAATACTAAATAAACAATTAAATAATATTTGCTATTGTAAAAAATATTTTTTATAATAAATTATCATTAAATAATTTATATTTAAAGATAAATAAAAATAAAACTCAATAACAGACGATTTATCAGAATGAAATTTGATTATCTAATATCTCATTATAATAAAAAGTATATTATTTATTATCATAAAAAATTTGATGATTCTTTACATTGTTTCATTTTTTGCATAGTTTCGCCAAACGGTTCACTTTGCTTGTGAAAGCGTCGCTTATAAAAGGGATCTTCAGGATTGCTGAGCTACGCGATGGTCACTGTGCTCTGTTAGGGCTTTTCTTATTTTTCATATTCTTAAGGTCACTATCCATGTATGTTCTTTCTTTGAACATCAAGTCGATTTTTCTACATTTCTCTTTCGCTATCATCATTAGTTCACATTCGCGTTGTTTGCAGCATGTTAAGGTCGATGGCCCTCTTTACACTGTATGGATGTGCTGATCTTTTATGTAGCGTGAGATTCAACTTCGCTGGCTTCTGGAACCATTAAAAATATTTATATTGTTTTGGTCAAACGATACTTTTAAGAATAGCACATATCTAGCCGTATCAGCATATGTTAATTCAGCGATCAAATGACGGTTGTTATCCATTGTATTAAAAGTGTCAAATAACTTTGGCGGAATAGATTCGTATCATTTACAATAAGGACGTCGTCTATGTAGCGGAAGTAATGCATGATTTCACGTGCGATGAATTCATTGTTATAGATAAATGTGTTCTCAAGCCTATCCAAATACATGATCGCTAGTATTGGTGCCAGACAATTACCCATTGAAATTCATTTGATTTGCTGATAAAATTGATTGTCGCACTTAAAAATGTCACACCTTAGTAATGTTCTAACTATTTGTGTGATATCGTCGATTCGGAGGCTAAGACCGAACTGATGTAGATCCATATTCTGTAGAGTCGCTTCTAACGAGTGAATTGCTGCCTCGTTATCGACATTCATATACAGTGCAGTAAAATTGATCGTCGTAAAGCGCTGTTGAATTAGACTAGCTGTTAAATTTAACTTCTGTAACAGATCAGATGTATTTGAGATATAGCTGCGTACATGCTTCAAAACTGGGGTGCACATTCTTGTGATAACTTTTGAAATCCTGATGGCTAGACCAACTATAGCAGCGATGATCGGTCTGCATTTCAAAAGGGAAGCGTTAGTCTCAGTTGTCACGGGTGCATTTGGTAATTTATGAGTTTTAATCATATTATATAATACCGGTATGACAGGGAACCTCTGTACACATCGTACTGTGATCTTCTTGTCAACTGGGCGTTTCTTACATATGTTGGTCCAGACTTTGTTTATATCAACACAACCTTCATTGAAGGCTTTTTTAATTCTATTGATATTTAAATAGATATAAAGATAATAATAAATAATTATATAAGACTTTATACAATTTATTATTATATCAAGAAATAAAATATTGAAATTTAAAATAAAAATCAAAATTTGCTTAATATATTGAATTTATTTTTAATAATATTTAATTGATTTACAATTTTCAGTTATAATAAAAAGAAGAAAATTATTATTGCGTATTTTATACGTAATTTTATAATAGTGTATCAAGAGCTTTATGTGAACCTTATCTATTTTACCAACGTCGTCTATACAATGACTTAATGACTTTATTATTAAACTTGGTTAAATTTACTTTAAAATTTTTCGCTTAATAATTTAAATAAATTTTAATAATATTTTGTTGCATTTTTGTGAGTAGAACAAAAATAGTAAAAATAGTAAGAACAGACGATATATAAGAATAAGGATTAGAGGTCACTAGGAGAAACTGCTATGCTATCAGGTTTCGGAAACTATTCCTCGACCCAACAAAGCTGCGAGGGCAAATACGCGCTAATTACGTATTTAATCTGATGAAATTTGATTATAAAGAATAAATTTAAACTCTTAAGTGGCAAATTTTTATGGATGGATAATAAATAATATACTTTGTATTAGAATAAGATACTAGATAGTTTTATCGGAGGAAATATAGGGGCCGAAACCTAATAGCATAGCAGTTCCTCCTGATGACCTCTTAATTCTTATTATGATACAACGTCTGTTATTTATTAGTCAATTCATAAAAATGACGTTTATTTTAAATTTCAATTTTTTTATTTTAACTTGATTTAAATTATGAATTATCTAATAAATAACAGTTGTATAAGAATAAAGATTAGAGGTCACTAGGAGGAACTGCTATCAGGTTTCGGAAATAATTTTAATAAATTTAAATAATATTTTACTGCATTTTGGAAAGCATTTTAAAATGATGTCAAAAAAATATAATATTTAGGAAAGCATTTTTGAAATACATTTGAGTTAAAAAAATTGCTAAAATATTTCTTCATTTGCTTGTAGAATGATAATTTTTTCTAACAATGTCTTGTTGTTGACAAAAATCAGAAATCATTGCCAAATGTTAAAACATTTTAAAATGTTAGGCGACAACATTAAAAGGACGGAAACATGAAACGTAGGTATTGTATCAATAGCTGAAGAGGTCCACCAATACTGAAATGTAGCGTACGGCTGTTTGCTTATAGATAGGATTAAAGGAGCGTGCAGAATCAAAAAGTCATCACAAATTTCTAAGTCAAATTTAATTATTAAAATACTAATAATTATTAATATAATTTTTGATTTCTATGCTATTAATAATTTAAATCATTTAAAGCCTTTCATTTCTATGAAAGGCTTATTTAACGATAACAAATCTTCTTAATAAACCATAATGTATAACCAGAAACAACTTTGCAAATTTTTAAAGCACCGTCAATATCGAGAGCTCTGATATTAAGAATTATATACGTCGTAATTCAATAGAATGATGTCCGATCATCAAAAATTTTTAAAATATAAATCAAGTTAAAATAAAAAATTGAAATTTTATGAATTGAATAAAAAATATGCGAAATACACATATAAGTATAAAAAGAAATTAAATCAGCTAACTGAGTCTACGTATTGTTATATAATTATAAAATAAACAAAACATAATAATGCTAAATCAAAATTTAATAATTAAATAATAAAATTAATAATTGTTTTTAGATTTTCTATAATTTAAATCAAGTTAAAATAAAAATGAAATTTAAAATAAACGTCATTTTTATGAATTGACTAATAAATAACAGACGTTGTATCAGAATAAGGATTAGAGGTCATCAGGAGGAACTGCTATGCTATCAGGTACTTATACTCGACCTAACATAGCAGAGGTGGTCAAATTTATGATAATGATGAATTTCCTTTGATGAAATTTGACTATCCATAAAATTTTTTATCTTGACAGATTAATTTTTTTAATAATATTTTGTTGATTTTTCTTCTCTATTATAAGAAAAAGAAAAAATTCATTAAACTTGCTTGAAAATTAGCAAAAAATAATGTCTTATCAATAATACAGTTTTGGTATTTCTGACAGTTTATATTACCGGGGAAAACAAAGTTCAAGGTCAATAATAACTTGTCAGTTGGACAATTTCCTCTGATGAAATTTGATTATCTGGTGTATCTTATTCTAATACAAAGCAAATTATTTATTACCCATCTGTAACAAATATTCGCTTAATATTTTAAATTAATTTTTTATAACATTCTGTTATACTTCTCCATTAAAAATAGAAAAAATCCATTAAACTTGCTTAAAAATTAGAATAAAATAATAATGTTGTTTAAACAATGCACAGTTTCAGTATTTCTGACAGTGTTTATATTACTGGGATATCAAAGTCCACATAATAATAACCTGTGAGTAGGACAACTCAGATCAGATAACTGAGTCTACGTATTTTATACGATATATAAATAAAAATAAAGATAAATAATAAATAATTATATAAGATTTTATACAATTTATATCTATTAATTCTGTTGATGTATAATTCTACATTCTAAAAAAGGCAAACATTCATCAAACTTGCTTAAACATCAACAGAAAAATAGTCTAATCAATAATACGTAGTTTCAGTATTACTGACAGAGGATTTATTACCGCGTAAACAACGTCCACATATCAATAATAACTTGTCAGTAGAACGAATCAGATCAGATAACTGAGTCTACGTATTTTATACGATATATAAATAAAAATAAAGATAAATAAAGCTAAAAAAGATGTTAAAAAATATATTTGTTATTAATAATACATAGTTTCAGTATTGTTTTGTATTTGTAGAATTATAATAAAAAAATCATTAAACTTGCTTTAAAATTAGCAGAAAAATAGTCGTATGAAGAATATATAGTTTCAGTATTTCTGACAGAGGTAATATTAACCGGAAAACAAAGTCATCAGGACAATAATAATTTGTCAGTAAACAAATCAGATAACTGAGTCTACGTATTTAATATAATATCTTTCAATTTATTGATTTTTTTATTAATTTTTAATAACATTCTGTTAGTTTATACTTCTCCATTAAAAATAGAAAAAATCCATTAAACTTGCTTAAAAATTAGAATAAAATAATAATGCCGTTTTAACAATGCACAGTTTCAATATTTCTGACAGAGTTTATATTACTGGGATATCAAAGTCCACATAATAATAACCTGTTAGTAGAACAACTCAGATCAGATAACTGAGTCTACGTATTTTATACTATATAATAAATGATTATAAACATTTTATACAATTCATTTTATATCAAGTTAAAATATAAAATTGAAATTTTATGAATTGAATAATAAAAAACAGACGATGTAGAAGAATAAGGATAATAGTTCCTCCTGATGACCTCTAACTTTGAATACTCCAACTTTAAAGACTTCTCCACACCGTAAATGCAAGTTGGCTGTTTAAGGCAACTTGCATTAAGTCTTGCATTAAGGCAAAAATTTTGCCTTAATTTTTGTTTACAAACTGCGATCATCAGCAAGCAATCAACATGATATTTCATAATATTAAATTTTTCTCAATTAATGCAAAGGGGGATAATACTAATTTTTGTTTCGCTATAATAATGAACCTTGTACCTGACACAGGTATAGCAAAGTTACTAACTTTTAATGTTCCTAACCCTCATTTCCACAGCATATCAGTAGAATATTACAATTATTTTAATTATTTAAATTATTAAATAATTATTTATTATTTAATTTTTAATTATTTCAATTATTTACAATTATTTTAATATGAACTTTTCATAGATTTACTGGATTGAATATTGGAGATACATAATGCAGTAAACGGTGTCAGCTTGGTTATTATTCCTATTCAATCGTGCCAGATAGAGTTAATATATTTGATTCTTTATGCCCAATCTTAAAATCTCTGGTAACTGATGTGTTCCTACGAAGACCAGATTCTCAAAAGCCCTTTGAATTCTGGATAGTGAATAGAGCATAAGTTGCTCTACAATTACATTATTCCATAGACGATTAAATATTTACGTATAATTGATCCAATTCCAATTTAAAATTCTTTTGCATTTTAATTTGGGATTCAATCATAGACATATCATATATGCAACAGCTTTAAATGAACATTGTAGCGGCGTTTAAAAATTTATCAAAATTTACGGTTAATTTAATTTTGAAGCTAATAGCCTGTATTAATTAATATATTATTAAGTTAATAATATTATTAGTTAATATTATTGCATAGGCAATTCTTAAAATTTAATTATTTAATATTTTTGATTGTTTAAATATCAAATCCCATCATCGGCGTGTAATTAGCCATGCGGTTATGTTGAACTAAGAACTTTGGGCTGAAACACTATCACAAAGCAGTTCATGTGTGTATTCGACGCGATTCTATTGTTGACTGTCCTTTTCGATTCTGTCAAGTTTTGTACAAGAGAGGATTAGTGCACATTCAAACGAAAAAGCGGTTCGATAGCAGCTTTAATTTCTGAGTTGGTGCGGTCATTCAATGATGCGTCGGTGCGGTCGTTTAGTCTGATATTCAATCCGCATTAAGTATTGATATTTGGAGAACACGTGTCGATCGCAGCTTCTCTCTCGGAAGATGCATATGGGTATCCATTGTCGATAACGGTAAGCATACGACTGTCTATGATGTTTACCTCACCCTCCGGCATTACGTCGGCAAGCGTCTGCGAGCCGACAATCTAAATAGCCCACGATGATCTAAAAAGCCCGCGAAGATTGTATATAGTTGTAATTAACTTGATCACATAACTTTTTTTTCTAGATTATGCGATTTAGATTCCTTTGATTATTAATATTGTATGTTATTTTATCTTGTAAGTAGTTATAACCTAAGATTTTTTATTATTAATATATTATATTTAAAATTATATGATATTCATGAATGCTTATGCAAAAAAAAATGTTTCTTAAAAATTTAAATATACCATCTTCACAATTTTGCAACATCTTACAAAATGTTTCTTGTAAATTTATATGTCATCTTTACGATACAAATAGCGATAATTTTAATTGATGTTAATTTAATGTTCATGTCTAGATATATACCTTATTTGTTAATATTAAAAAGCAAATAATCAATATTAGCTGCATCAACATTAGCTTTATTTAAAAAAGGCTACTTGGATAAATTTGTTCACTTATTGGGTAAACATTATTATAGTTAAATACACATATCACCATTATATCGATGATATAATGATAACATCATTAGATTTATTTTTTTACTTAGTTCTGAACAAATTCATATTCGATAAAACTAAAAATAAGTGAGGTATAACTGGATTACAATTTTTATTTGTTTAAATATAGGCAAATATTTACTTTTAAATAACTTTGATTTATCAAAATATGGCTTTTATCGATTCAATTTTATTCAATTTTTTATTTATTCTAAGGTTGAATTTTTGTCAGATAAGCGTTATAATTATTATAACATATATATGTATATCTATTTTCGAATTTAAATGAATTTGTCTAAAGCTTCTCTAAATCTAAATCTAAATCTAGATTTGTATAAAGCGTACTAAAATCGTATGTATTTATATTTTAAAAATTTATTCCTTTTGTCTGTTCTCAAAATTCTTTTGTAGAATTAATACTGAAATAGTGTTTTATACCTACAAAATGTTTTTAAAGTTTGTTTTAATTACTTTAAGTATTTTATTCATATAGACAGAAAGTGGTTTTAATGTACATTTAAACGCACTACATATGAACCTAGGTTTTATTGGGTTTTCATGTAATTTTGAATTCCAATATAGTAAAGGTATAGTTTTATTATCTGATTTAACTTTTATACCCTTTTTATCCATTATAGAACAATGACTTGTAATAATTGTTTCAAAACTAAACTCACTACGTTCATATGTTGGATTTACATCTAAATCATTAGAATTAACCTCTTTCATCAGTATATCATAATAAAGCTTTTTGCATATGAAGACAAAGTTATTACTAGCTTTATCAATAGTTGTTATTATAAAGTTATCCTTTAATTTAGTAAGTTCTTTATACATATCTTTATTAATTTTATCTTTCCTTTTATAATTGTTTGTTATTTTCATTTTATTTTTAATTTTATCAAATATATAATCTTTCCAAATTTTTATCTTAGATATATTCGAGCTTTCACTATTAATCAGCTTACTAAAGTAATCATTTAAGTTATTATATAACGAATTGTAAATTTTATTTTTGTCGTTGTTATTATTTAATCTATATTTATACCCTTTTGATAGCAGCTTTCTTAATTCACAATTTTCAATTAATTCTAGATTATGGGTACATATATGTTCATTTATTTTATCAAAACTAAGACTTTTACAATTGCATTCTGTTTCCATTATGTTTCTAATATTATCGTTACATATTGATTTTAATTCTTTATTATAATTACAAATTTTTCGTCCTAATGGTGGTAGGAGTTTATACCTTATTTTAGGAATATATTTACTTAAATCTGACCCTATTATTTCTTTACTTTTAGAATTATTTAAAAGTCCGGCTATATTTATGTTATCTATACATTTATTAATGAAGTTTATGGTTAATGTATATTTTCTATTGTTATTATTAACATTTATTGTATGATTATAGTATTTTGTATTACAATAACTGTCTATTATACAACTTAGCCTATCATAGTCGTTAATTAATTTTTGATTTATTGAACATATGATATCTTTAGAAAAACTTCTTATATTTACATAAAGATCTTTTAGCTTATTATCACTTAAAAGTTGTTTTAATATTTCTAATTGTTCATTTATATACATATCTTTTTTAATATTTTTAACTCTATTTTTCCTATTCCTTTTATCACCATGACTTCTTGGCTTGCGTTTAACCGGATTATTATAATATAGTTGTTTATTATGTATTATACTACTTCTGCCAATTCCTTGTACCACGTCATTCAATCCTAATGGGTACATGGAATTAAGCGTTTTAATCCAAAAATCTTCTTTTTCTAATAGTTTTTGATTTAATATTGAAATGTTTTCTTCGATAATATGTTCTAAAATAAATAATTTACAGTTTTTAATATCATGTCCTATTAATCTCATATGTTTATGAAATATAGTTTGACTATTATGCTGTATATTATATATGTGTTGCCTAAACCTAGTTTTTAACATTTGATATGTTTTTCCTATATATTGCAATCCACATGTACATTGTATAAGATACACTACACCTGCGGTATTGCAGTTACAATTATTATTAATATTTAATGAAAAACATTTGTTTGTCGTATTACTTACGATACAATTGTTATTATTTATAACATCACAAACTATACAATTTTTTCTGTTACATTTAAAAGATCTAAAATTGAAATCATTAGTACTTACGTATTTTTCCAATATGGTTGAGTACATGTAACTTTTAAGTCATGATTTTTAACGTTGCTTTTTCGGTGTCGCCACCTAGTTTAGTTGACTCAGACTAAACTTACAACGGGCCATCCAGCAGCATCTGACAGGGGGCTGCCCTGCTTCAGGCGGTTGCAGGCTGGAACAGAATCTATAAAGATCTACCACCTTCAATCCACGCGCTACGCGACCTAGCAATTGGTCATTACCTGGTCTCTTAAATGCAATCATTTGATTACCTTATGTTGAAACTTCTCCTTTTTAGTAGAAGAATAACGATAAAATAAAATTAAACTTTTTGAATTGACTAGAAAAAAGAAATAGAAGCTGATAGGTTCCAGCCCGTATTCCTCTGCAGATAGCAGCAGAGCTAAATATACGGTAATGACTGATATAATAATAAATAATTAATGATAATGATTAATAATAATTAATATAATAATTAATAATTAATGACTGATATAATAAATAATTATTTAAAAAAAATATTATTAAAAAATAATTATTATTATTATCTATATATATTATTATTATTATCGTTAAAAAAAGTTTGAGATAAATAACATACAAAAAATTATAACTGTTCTAACGAATTACAAAGAACGATTATAGAAGAACGATTATAGAAGAACGATTATAGAAGAACGATTATAGAAGAACGATTATAGAAGAACGATTATAGAAGAACGATTATAGAAGAACGAGCTTAAAAAAAAGTTTGAGATAAAATAACATACACAAATTACAAAGAGCGATTATCAAGAAAAAGTCAAATACAATAACATCTTACAATTCACAATCGGAAGAGCAAGATCCTTGCTAAATGGTCCGAGGAAAACCTTCATCAATGCAACTCTGCTGCACTTGTAATGGTCCTGCAGCTCGCTGTAAGGGTTGTAAATGTGCGAAAAACAATAGAAAATGCACAAATTGTCGAGTTTCTGATTGTCTGAATTCTTCTAAAATGAAAATTGTTCATGCGAATCCTTACGATGGATGTTCAGATTCTGCCTCCCAGTCAACTAAAATTAGTAAGGTTGCAGGTAACCCTTCTATTAACTTCACAGCTACTCAATCCGTAATGAACATACCTAAATCTCCGCTTACCGAAGTCTTATCTATGAGACAAGTTTACGACCATGTCATCCAATGGCGTCCCAACTTATTGATGTTACCAGCGTGTAATGCTAGTCGTATGGTCATCAAGATACTGACATCTTTCTATTCGTGCGTTGCAAGCAATGGGATGGACGCAAATTTTTCCTTGATAAAGGCAACAGTATTTTCTCATTGTATTTTGCAGAGATTACAAACTTCGAGAATTGGGATAGTAAGAAAAACCTTGGAGCGCAGACTAGCACTTTGGGAATCTGGGAAAATAGGCGAACTGTACAGCGAGGCAAACTATCTGCAGAGTGAAAGATCTTTGCGGAATGACAAGAATGATATGGATTGGACTAAGCGCTATCGAAATTTAGTGACTCGTGGACGGTTGGCCGCAAGTACGTCCATTTTGGAAGGTGAAACTCTATCCCGAATGCTATCACCCGACGAATGCATAAACGGCAAGTCCGTTAGGGAAGCACTATCTGATCTTCATCCTCAAGCAGCACCTATAATGCATAGTGCATTACTCTCCGAATACTTACCTGGAACAGTTACTCATCAAACTAGCCGATATTTCGTGTTGGACGATCAATGTATTATTCGTGCTTGCAAGCGAACTCAAGGTGGAGCTGGTCCATCTGGCCTAGACGCACTCAGCTGGAGGCACATGTTAACGAAATTTGGACAGGACTCGATAAATTTAGCACGGTCCCTTGCTTCATTTGCGATAAGGCTAGCGACTGAGTCAGTGGAACCCATTCAGCTAGAAGCTTTTACAACTTGTCGCTTAATCGCCCTACAAAAAAAATCGGGTGGCATTCGGCCGATTGGAATCGGGGACACCGCAAGACGAATAGTTAGCAAGGCGATAATAGAGATCGTGAGAAAGGATATTCAACAGGTGGCCGGGATTTCCCAGCTAGCTGCGGGACAGAAAGGAGGTATCGATCATGCTGTTCACTCACTACGTGCAAGATATACATCAGGACGTGACATGTGTTTGCTAGCCATAGACGCTTCTAATGCGTTCAACTCTCTAAATCGAAATGTAGCACTGCATAACATAGAGTACGGATGCCCCTCGTTATCACGTGTACTAAATAATATATATAGTACTCCTGCAGAATTGGTTCTTGGAGATGGCAGTAGCATCTACTCAATGGAGGGTTTTACGCAAGGAGACCCCTTCGCGATGCCAGGTTTCGCAATCTCGTCACTTCCTCTTATAGCACTTATCAGTCGTTCGGTCCCCAACGTTTTTCAAAAATGGTATGCCGACGACGCGAATTTTGTTGGAAAGTCGGATGAACTGAAAACGGTATGGGATTTACTGATTCACGAGGGTCCTAAATTCGGCTACCATGTGAATCCAGAAAAGAGTGTACTTGTGTCGCATTTCCCGATCTCTATTCATGATATTCCCTCACCAGACATCAAAACCTCGATCAACGGAACAATGATCTTGGGTGCTCCAATAGGGTCTGCAGAGTTTGTGGAAGATACTATCCGGTTGAAAGCATACAAATGGACCGCACTTGTGCGAAAACTAGCAGTGGTTGCCAACATCGATCCGCACGTTGCATACTGCGGCCTGATAAACTCAGTCCAAATGAAATGGATATTTTCTTTACGAACAAGCAAGTGTCATGAAGACTGGTTAACGGACTTGGGATCTGCACTTAGAGATGTTCTTCTTCCCCTTTTCGCAGATTGGAATCTAAATCAGAATTGGAAGGTGTTACTCACATCTCCTTTAAAGCTGGGAGGACTTGGAATTGTGGACCCCACCTTTACATTGAGTCTAGAGTACGATAGCTCATTATCTCTCGCATCAACGTATGACATCGGTGTCCATGCAGAAGCTCTATATGATATTCAAAAATCAAGATTACTAGATATTACTTCCATACGAATGAGCAGGTTGAAAGAGCGACTACATAGCGTAGCTGACAATTTCGATTCTTCAGTTCACAACGCGATTACGCATGCGATGCGATCAGGTGCATCATCGTGGTTAAGTGCATTGCCTCTATCAACCGAAAAGCACAATCTATCTTCCAATCAATTCAAAGATGCCATAGCCAGCCGTTATGGACAAGTGCCTTCAGACCTGACGAATCGTTTTTGTCCTTGTGGTGAGAAGCTGGATATAAGTCATGCACTTGCTTGTAGAAACGGGGGCCTTCCTATTATACGCCACAACGCTATAAGGGACATACTTGCCATAGAGCTTTCTCGAGTGTGTAACTCTGTGAACACGGAGCCGGTCCTAAGCACAGTACCTGCAAATCTAAAATTTATGGAACGCACAACTACACGTGACATTAGTGCCCGGCTTGATATTGTTTGTTCTGGACTTGGCAACGATTGGTTTGAGCGGACGTTTCTAGACGTTACGGTTTTTTCGGTTTTTGCTCAGGCCAGTAGCTCTAGATCTCTCGAAGCAAATTTTCAGTACAATGAACAACGAAAATTGTCTAAATACAATGAAAGAATAGTGGAGGTGGAACGAGGGACATTCATTCCGTTCGTATTATCTTCATCTGGTGGATTGAGGGATCAGGCAATCAAATTACTGAAAACCCTTTCTGGTGCAATCTCTCGCCGAACGAATGCAGAATACGCCGAAACGCTCACTCGGATCAAAAGGAAAATATCCATTGAAATAGCCCGCTCCGCCTCAGCATGTTTACGAGCCCCACGTTTACGCAAGAACGGTGCAATACAGTCAGACGGAACTATGTTAAACAGCTTGAATCAGGTTTTCTCAGAAGAAATTGTAGACAATGATTTCTATCGTTGAACTAATGCCCATTTGCGGGTATAATGTGTATTCGTTATTTATTATTATTATTAATAATAAAAATTTAAAATAAAAAAAAAAAATCTAAAAATAAAGAATTATTATTATTTTTTTTATTTTTTTTTATTTTTATTTTTTTAAATTACAATCTCTGGGTTACCCGCAAATGGGCCCGTAAATAAAAATTCAGTTCAGTTTGGGTTCAAAATTCTGGACGTCCGATTGCAGATCGCGTTCCTCTGATGCATCGCGATGTCATTTTTGCAAGTAATAGGCCTAGACGCGTTCTAAGCTTTGTAAGCTCGTCGGGGTATCTGCTTGCTCGCTTATTTGCCAATTTAGATGCG